>CAWUFW010004797.1:0-51247 GCA_963921515.1 Calotriton arnoldi | reverse complement strand
AGCTCACTCCGCCACTCCCACACTACGCACAGCCCGACGAAAGACCAACGTATACACACCCCACACACAGAAGTCCTTGCTCGAAGTTATCTTGCATGGAATGGCCTTCACACTTACTCCCACACCATCCCAGGCGTACAACCGTTGCACACTAAAACAACTCATTGATCCGAGCTGTGGCATTTCATCCACAGAACTGGCGCAGGTCAGAACAGTGCCGCTTCGACCAGAGCCACTGACGCAATGGCAGAACATCCCGGACACTTGCACAACCCCTGTCACGTGGAACTGTACCGTGCACGTATGCTGCGTTTACTGAGGGCACTGCCATTGGCAGTGCTGCGGATCAGTTACTGGCTAAGCTTCCGCCTTGCCAACGTCACCTGCGTTCAGCCTGTGTTGCATTGTCGATCGTGTATATTCGCGTGGTCCATGGATGTCTGCCTATCCAACAGGACGGAAGCTGAACTGGATTTTGACATGTCTGTGCGCCCCCTGTTGGCCCACGACCAGGAGTGTCACCGTGATACCCATTTATGGGATGCCTTGATACTTGGCATACATGCTGGCAGCTGGACCTGGGAGATTGCACAACTCCTCGTGTGCAGTGACCACATTGAACCGCTCCCCTGTTGGGCTGTAGTGCTAATTGGTGAAAGGGGGTGGACGCAGCACATCTGTCCGGACCTGCTAATGGATCGCTTCGCCATCCTGTTTGATGAAGTCGACAACAACCTCATGTTGGAAATGATGGCCTTCGGAGCTGCAATCGCTTTCATGGACGAGTAACTACGTACCTGCAGCCACAACAGATTGGAACCCATTGCACATGTCCCAACACCTTGTTGCATCTTGGAGATCTGGTCACATGTCCCACAACAACAGTGGACATGGCTGCATTCGCCTGGACTCTGAATACATGAGCGGACAACAACGCGGGTTAACACACACCTGTGAAAGGTGAGGCACTCCCCCGGAGTGGACAGCGGCGCTTGGCAACGTCCCTCATCCTGACATACTGCTGCATTGGTCTGCATGTTGTGGCACTTATCTTGCCCGTACTGACATGCATATGCTAATAAAGTCTACGCACCTTCACTTGTATTCAACTATGATGAGTGTTGATTTGAATGACAATGTGTGTCTCACTGCCTATCTGGGTCACGGCCAGACATGCGCATTGATAGCATTACCCAGGGAGTACATTTTTGTGGAATCACTGTCCCTACATTCATCCATACTTTCATACTTGATTGCTCATAGTCACGACACATCTGTGTGAATCAGAATGTTTTATTCGCATTCAGTGGAGTGTTGAAGCTGGAGCAGTACAGGGCCATGTAAACCCCACTTTACATTGTTGCCCCGTGGAGGGCCAGCCAGAGTCCATTAGGGATTGACAAGTTCATCGGAAGAGGAAGACTTCAGTCTGCAGTGTGATTGCTGTGTCATTGGTAACCAAGCCAAATATGGCAGTCCCTGTCGAGGTCCAAGGTGAGTGTCGCTGAGTGTATCGGGGGGACAGTGGAAGGTGTTATTCCATGGCTGATGCAGAGGGCAGACCAAAGCTGAAACAGGCCATATGGCGGAGATGAATGCTACCACTTCATTCTTACCACAAAGTCAGATTCATCATCATCTTCGTCCTCTGATGTGTCAGGTGCCTCACATGTGGGTGGTGGTGTTTAGTCTGCATCACTGTGTGGCACTGACACTTCAGGGGGCGGAGATGTGGATGGAGTAGTAGCAGCAGCATTCATCCGCGCCAGGCCTTGTGGCGGCAATGCCATGACGAGGATCTGCAGGACATGGAAGATCACAGCTACATCTCGCTGGTGTGCAGCCGTGGCAAACATTCTTTCCGTCTGCATCCGCTCCATGTTCAACATGATCCTCCGCATGTGTCCCAACTCCCAGCTGACATCGCTGGAGCCACTCTGACTAGACAGTTGTTCTTGGCTCAGAGTCATGACTCAAGCGATGTCAGCCATGGATTGTTGGAGAGCATGGAGCGGACAGTGGGTGTCCGTTAGGGACTGTAAGTGGTCCCTGATGGGACATAGACACCCAAGTATGGCATCTAGTTTGGCTGCCATGAGGTCGAACCCCACCCGCAGCTGATCAGCCATCTTCTCCTGGCACCCTAACACACGGCGTTGGAATGCCATGTGTTGGTCGTGGGGGTCCTGGGAGACAGCCGTGGTGGTGGGTGCTTCCTGCTGTGTGGTCTGTGCAGGGGATGGGGTTTCCTCGATGCAGCTGGGCTGCACTGCTCCTGGAGGTGGGGTGCCCAAGCTGTCCATGGGCTGTTGGAGGGCGTCGGTGTCGATGTTGGGGAGGTCCTCTTCATCATCAGTGCTGAGTTGTTGGGTCTGCTCTGCAGGAGGTGTTGATTCTTCCTCTGCAATGTGAAGGGGAGATGCAGATTGACATTGTGTTCACATGTATGTTGATGCATTGGACAAGTTTACTTGCAGACTGCATGACAATGTACATTGTGTCTGTTTGTGGGGAGATGCCTATGTGATGCGGGACAGTTGACATTTCTACACCATCAGGGATGTGAGGTTGTTCTTGTACATTGTCATTTCACAGTTTCCTGCTATGGCAAATGCGAATGGCCATTTTCTACACACAAGCGGCGGCAGTTGTGTCCTCTGTTCTGTTGTGAAAATGTTGCAGTTTGTACCACATTGTTGTCAATGTTGAGGTGCTCTGATTCTTATGAGTGTGTGCAGCATTGTGGGTGAGTTGCTCCTTCAGCTCTGATTTGGCTGGCCCTTATCCCTTTCAGGCGGTGTGCCTTTGACTTCTGTGCTTATACAGTGCTAAGATGTTGCAGACTTGGGTAAATTGGGCTCTTGGTCGGAGTTGTGACTCTTGGGCATGGTTTGTCCGCAGATGTGCTATACTTAATTGTGCATGTGTGCCATTGTGCCCATCTCCCCCCGTCCCCCCAGTCCCTGGTCGTTACTCACCCTGTTGCTGTTGGCTCAGGTCATGTTGTGCAGTGTCCGGTCCCCCAACTCCTGCCACCGTCTCCCCAATGATGACTCGGGTTACCATTCCCTCCATCTCATCCAGCTCCTGGTGTGTCGCTGGACTCCCACCTCCAGTCTGCATTGCTGCTTTCAGGTTGGCTGCAGGTTTCAGCTTGGTTTTGCGCTTCACATCAGTCCAGCGCTTCTTGCAGTCGTCCACTTCCCTTCTCTTCACTCCGACTGCATTCACCTTGGCCAAAATGGACTGCCATATTGTATTTTTAGTTGCCAATGACACAATGGAGGTGATGAACAGTTGGTGGTGGTGTTCTATCACCTCCCTAATGAGGATCTGGTTTTCCTGCGTACTGTAAGGCGGGTTCCTCTTCTTCTTCTCCTTGCCCTTCCCTGACCCCGAAGTCCCAGGCTGGTCCTCCGTGGGGCTTGTGGGGTTCTGGTTGTCCTCTGTACTCGCTCCGGCTACCTCCATGGTGCTTCGCAGTTGTTTGTGTTTTGTTTGTGTTTTTTGTTGGCGCTTTTCTAGTAGTTTTTCCCGCCTGACTTGTGGGACTTGCAGGCCTGGCGCTGCTTATTGCTGTGTTTTTTTCGCAGTTGGGCCCATCGCAACTTTTTTCACGTTAGGCTTTAGATTTTTATCGCCGTCCCGGTGATTTTATCGCGGACATTTGAGGCGTTATCAGGTCACTATCGTATGTTACCGCCGTGTTGAGAATGGGACGTTAACACGGAATTATTTTCCCGCGACGGACGGCGATATGTGAAATTGCGTTAACCCATTTTGGCGATGATTATCGCACGTTCTTGAGAATATCCCCCGCAGAGTCCTAAAGCCAGCAAAAACGAAGCCAGACAAAACAGGAAATCTGAAGGAAAAAGTTGGGGGAAAACCACACCACGGATTCCAGGTCTAACACTGGGAATCTGTTGGGCACCAACAAATATTTAAAAAATGGCTAAAAACAAAAATATGTCTTGGTCTGAAAAAGCACACATTGTCATAGTGGTTCGTGGCAACATTTGTGTGCAGGTGTTGTCCTTGTGAAAGAACAGAATGACGCCACTCACAGTGAGGATAGCCAATGGCTTAAATGGCGTGGCCCTTTGCCGCATGCTGGATGTTGTAGTGGATGGAAGAAATATATGAACGCCACGATAACCGACCAATGGATGGAAGTATATTATTTAAACTAATCTTAGTAAATTCAAAACGTCTTGGTTAACACCAGACCTAAATACCTTCGGAAGGTTATGTTTCAATGGTACTTTTTCTGTGAAAGGGATATATAATAGCAAACTTAGGTACAATACTCCCACTTGGGGTATACTTTGTGTTTCTGCGTGGCCCGTTTGTAAAACACGAAATAGTAATGCCGGAAGCCATTTAATGTTGACGTCTTTAAAAACATTTGAATTTAATATCATTCCTAAAGGCTTGCACTGATGATCAAAATCGTGTTCTGGGTAAAATGTCACTATAACTATTTGAGAGATTTAGGGCAACCTTAATGATCAGCATTGATTTGATACTTACTTCTGACTCGTGCTCTGATTATGCGGTGTAAAAAAGCACCCAGGGGGGACCTTAAAGCTAACACAGATCAAAGGCGGGAATCTGATGCAAATAACAGCATGTGGGAATGCGTATTATAGCGTGAGTTTAATCTTTTAAATGCCCTAACAGAAAAAGTATGTAACAATTTTTTTTTTTTTATTATTAATGACGAATTAATTCAGTCTTTGATCTTGTTTATCCTTTACATTCTTGTAAGGTAGTTTTCGCAATCTGTTATTATTTTTTTTCAGAATTGTAGTTAATTGTAAATATTTGTTGTCTGTGATTTTTGTGAAATGTAAATATTTATGATGTAAATATGTTTATCAGGTCTGTCGGTCAAATAAACAAAAAACAGATAAAAAAATACTCCTCAAAACCATTCAGACCAACTGTTACCTAAACATACGGAAACCCAGGTACAAACATCACCACCTCGAAGTAGTATATATTCTGACTATAGTGAATTTCAAAACAACTACCATCACGGTGAACAACCGACAACTCTCACAAATGCAAAATAACAACTCTTTCACACAGAAGCATGCACAAAATAAGATAATATTGAATACCATTTGGTTAAAAGTAACTCCTGTTATTTTCAGTGCTTAGAAACAGAAGTGCTACATGAAAACTTATATAAACAAGCATTTGCAATGCAATAGGTCTCGCATTTACGCGAGTTTAAGCTATTGGCATTGTAAATGACACTGCGTTTTATTTATGTTTCAAAAACCAAAACATAAATAAAAGGCATTGTCATTTACAATGCCAATAGCTCAATCTCGCGCAAATGCGAGACGTGTTGCAGTTAACTAGTAAAAATAGAGATGGATGGAAATGTTTAAACAACCACAGGAGAGCTCGCTATATGCAAATTAGCCTTAATCAACCACTAAAAGGTGAGGTCCAGTTCAAACTGTAGACCCAATTTGCTGTCAGTCATCCTTAATGATGGCACAACGCCCAGAAATTAGTCCAGAGGTAATTGTACAACAGGGAGCTGAAGTTGCACCAAACCAATTAGGCAGAGAAAAAAAGACGGAATAAGTAGAGTAATTACAAATGGTTCAGACAGACTGCTGCATTTCCACCCATCACTTTTGTGCTCTCTTATGAAAGTGCTTCTAAAAACATTAGGCAACACGAGAGCTATTTCCAAAGCAACTATGTGCAAATGCAACCTTTAAAAACTGGGGCAGTAAAGAAGCCCACACATGGTTCTAGGCAATGCATACCAAAGGTGGAAAACTACTGTAGTAGTTTCTTAATGTTGCCTTCTCCAGCAAAGAAACCTACCCAAATTCAACACTTAGAATTGAAAACATTGCATACATTGTAAGGACAGGATTCGTTCCATGATGAAAGCCTTGTTCCTAGAGAAATATAGAGTTCCTGAGCAGCTGGATTCATGCCCTTGTCGATGCCATGCCATTGAAAGATATAGCCTTTGCTCCTGGAAATACTTCACACCTGATAACTTATGAAGACAGGAATTAGTCCTCTGTGACTGAATTCATTCCATGGTCATAGCATAAAGGAATGAAGTCTGAGGAGACCTTTTACGGACCAGTCAAGACTTTGGTAACAACCTAATGCAATATAGAAAAAAGTCTGTTTTTATAGAGCTTTGCATCACCCTTCCACATCACAAAAAATATTCTTCACAATTTTGAAGCAATTTATAGAGCATGTCAGGACTGCTCAGCAGGGGAAGTTAACTTTAATAT
This sequence comes from Calotriton arnoldi, assembly GCA_963921515.1. Classification (NCBI taxonomy): domain Eukaryota; kingdom Metazoa; phylum Chordata; class Amphibia; order Caudata; family Salamandridae; genus Calotriton; species Calotriton arnoldi. The sequence goes on along the minus strand of CAWUFW010004797.1, from coordinate 44,963 downwards.
ATAAGACCGACTGGATGGCAAAAAGGCATGAGTGAACTCTGCTTACTCACCCACTAGATCTGATGGCAACTTAAATCACAACTTTCAAGTTAAAAACACTTAATTGAATTTCCAGGATGGCCAAAAGAAACATTATTTTAACCCCTACTAGAAAATCCAGTATGTATAAAAATATTGACTTTCATAAAGTGCAGTTTAACAGATGGACAGTGTCACTTAGCAGAAGAAACTTACAGGTACCACAGGTGTGAGGAAGAAAGACCTGCTATAGGGACTGCAGACAATATTTAGAATGGCTGGTTGCAGCAAAAGCAGTTAGGAGCAGTGTTCTGTCAAGGTAATGTAGGAAAGGGAGTTATAATGCCTCAACCATTGGGTAAGAGGAATTGAAGGTTGGAGAGAAAAAGTGGGTTTTAGAGCCCTGGTGAGTAAGCCAGTGCTTCAGTTTCTACTAAGACTTGAACTGTTAGAAAGTCAGGAGAGGTTTTTGCCGCAAAAGGCTTTATGAGTGATAATGGAAGGTTTCAATTATATGCTGGGGGTTTGGGTGAGCCAGAGAAGCTTGAAGTAGCTGCAATTCCAGTCCAGCTGGCACATTGTGGACTGGTGGGAGGAAGTTTGGCGATGAACAGGGCTTCTATAGCTTGTGATAGAAATTTGGACATCTGGAGATAAGCTGCTGCTGCAGAATAGGAATTTATTACTGCTTCTCTATCACACAGTCATCTGGTGGGCAAACGTTGCTAGTGTTTATATGTCCCTAGGGCCCAGGCGGTTATGTACTTTATGAAAAGACTGTGGCAGTGAGCACCAAACAGAGGTTAAGCTGATAAAATGCAATAATTCATAAGTAGGGGAAGTGGAGAAGATCCTTCTCATGCCAAACACATGAAAGGGAAAGTTTTAGAGTAGGAGATGCTCAATACTACTCTATAGGATGGGTTGTCCATGAAAAATAACATGGATAGAGCTAAACACCAATTCCAAAGAAAAATCACAAGACAATTTGTGGGCTACCATGGTGTACAGATGGACCCTTAAGGATGCATGCAGAAACCCTACCATAGTCTTATGATGCACTTGCATTTTGTTTAAATGCTTTGACATTTATATAATTACCAACCACAAAATAATTTTAATGTCCAAGATCCGTAAATCTTCGCAGATTACTTCCTTGTCTTCTGGCAAGATTTAAATACAGCCTGAAAACTATCCCTGCAATGTAGGGCAATTAATGGTATGTTATAGAAATTAATGATGATGGGTTGAGACAAAGTACTCTACAGCACATCCTTGAGAAGTTCCAGCCAGTTAGTCTGATGCAATTATCTTTGTGTAGATCAGAGAACTATACTTATCTGGCCATGCAAGGGCTATTAGGGCCATGGCTCTATAAAGGTTCCGTAGCTTTAGCGTTTGCTGTTCAACCGAGCCAAAGGAAAGCACATATGTCCTTCATAACATACCAAAAGGGCCACTGCCTAGATAGTAAATATTGGGACACTTAGGCAAGAAGCTTCCATAATTTCTACAGAGCTTAAGCAGTGTGAAGAAAGAGCTTCCAACTGTTTCAGGAGAATAGAATGTAACCCATTACAGCTCCCCTTTTAATTTTTCTGGAATTTCTGTATTGAGAATTTGTGAATGAAAACCACCCTAGTGGGTCTGCCCTAGGAATATGCTTTGTTTTCCTTGTTTCATTAAGCATTTGACAAAGTGCTTATATATTGCTAGGTAGGTGGCCAGATGAAAAGATAAAGTATGATTTGCCAAAGATCAAACTGTTTGCTAATGTAGGAAATACAGCAAAACTTGCTTCAAAGGTGGTTACTTTACCACCATATTACATTTTGGTAAGACAATGAGACCCGGCACTGTTCCCCTTCCTTATGTAACATCCAGTTTTTTTGTTTTTTTTTAACCACACACTTACAAGTAACTTTCAGTTTGGTTTTAAATACTCACAGCCATGCAAAAAAAAAAAAAAAAAAGATTCAGAAGAAGTTCAAAGTGTGACTGTCCAATAGAATATAATTTAGTCAAATGGAGAGGCCAGGATTAAACATTATGCCTCAAATAGTTTTAACTAACCAACTAAACCACAACTAGCAGGGATTCCAAAGGCAAGAATAAGGGGCTACCCATCCCAGTATTGTGAGCCCTGATCAGATTAATATTATAGTGTTTATTTCCTGCTCATTCAGGTAAAACGACAAGGAAGAGATTAGATATCAAGTGTCTTGGTTCCTAGCATGAGCTATCTGTATAAAGGCCATTTTTAAGGCCCCTAAATATTTTCATCGCACTAGAAATAGGCATGCTTAAATTGAGACCTTTTCTTTAGATGATGGGGCAGTAGGTGGTTACTGGGCAGAACCACTGGTCTTAACACTATTTCATTCCTTTAGGATAACGGCGTTATCAATTTTGTAAACTTGGCTCTCCAAAGGTGGCTATAGCGAGCAGTCAAGGCTTACTCCAGGTGGCAGTAGAAGATTGGAACGCAAATACAGTGTAACACGGTAATCATGGCTGATAAGCTTAAAATACCACTGTGTCACATCTTTTAGAATGGCATGATTTGGAAGAAAGGGGCTATGGAATGAAACCCCCAAAAATGCACTATGTGACTCAACCCCCCCGCCCCCTCTCCTGGTATAAACGTCTTCTGGCGTCTCCACACAAGCGAAGCGTCCCTACAAGCAAAGGGTTTCCTGCAAAACACCAATTGAAAATTAGCCTTCCTAATCCCATGAAGGGGTCTCACTGAACAAGGAGCAAGCAGGATCCCCCTCACGCAGCAAAGTACATGCAACGCCCCCTTAAAAGCACACTAAACCCCCTCTTAGATAGACACAGGCAAATCCCTCTCACAATACCAAGAACAGGCAGAGCACCCTGACAGTATCACCTACATCGAATAAGCCCCATGTTCTCACACAAACTGCCACCTTTCCACTATTGAGTGCAGCCATACCCAGCAGACACCATTAAGTAAAGGCAAATCAGGTCGCGTATCTTAATATAGGGATATCACCCCCAAGTCAACGAGTATAGACAACTATGCCTTCTTCCCCCTACCCCCCCAAAAAACTCAACCTGTCCCTTCTACAACAGTGAGAACAAGCAAATTCCCCTGCACCCTAACCAAGCATACCAATCGCCCCCACAACAACAAACATAATAGAGCCTCATAAGACTACAAGAACTGGCTGAGCTGCCACTTCACATCACATTACAATGATGCTGCTCACACCCCAAAGAGAGCCTCATCCATAGTACCCAGTACCGGCAGCCCCTTTAATAGCATGAAATATAAAAAGATTTACAGGGCAGCCCCCGTTCAGGGGATCACAGCAGATATGCTCAAGTACAGGTAGCTCCCGCATTAAGAAGAGACAACTGCCACTACCCTTACGCACCTTCAGCTTGTGTAGCTCCATGGTGTCCGCCATCTTCTCCGCTGCGCCTGCACTCTGCTCACTCCCATCAATGGCAGCTGTCCATGTTCAGCATCAAAACCAATGGCAGCCGTCCGTGTTCAGCATCGGAACCAATCAGAGTCCCCCTTGCTCCCAGCCTCACGCCGTCCACCACTCACAATAAACCACTGTGCGCAGTAAACACCAGTCACAGTAGACCCTGCGCAGCGCTCTGAGCAATGAGAAGACTCACGTGTTCGAGCCAACATTCGCGCAGGTGATTGATTAAGGCTCCACCCACAGCATGCAGGCAAGCTTTGAAACAGGACTCTACGCAAAAGACAAGGAGAGCGAGAACAAGCATTTGCAATGCAATAGGACTCGCATTTACGCGAGACCTATTGCATTGCAAACGGAAGTGCGGGCGGGCGGGGGCAGGGGGGCGAGAAGGCACAAACAACGGAAGTGGGGGGGAGAGAAAGCACAGAGAGTGGGAGGGGGGAGAAGGCATGGGAAGAAAATAGTGCTCAGGCAACACTCGAAGTAAAGGGGCCAGTAGCCATGGAAAGATACAAATGACGACATGGCCGTCATAAGGAGGGACTAACAGCCTATAAATCAATCGGAAGGCAGCATTTAGAAAGGACAAAGACACAAGCCAATGAAAAAGTGGGCGGGGGAGTGGGCATGGCTTCCCCCCCGTACTCTACTATCACAGATCAACCCCAGAGCAGCGCTTGCGCGCTGACTCAGGGCTCGACCTAAAAATGTTATCCATATCATCTGTGCTTAGTTTGTTTATTTGATTGCAGATGGTGGGCAGGGCCGGACTGGGAACAGCAACCAGCCATGGCAGATTGCTGTTCGACCGGCCCTGGGAGCGGAGGGGGGTATGGGGGGGTTAGGTGTCGAGTGCTAGCAAGAAGCACCGCTCCCGCTTTTGTTTTAGGGGGCTGATATTGCAGCACTGCTGCAAAACCGTCCCCCACGGCACAAAACCGGCCCACCGGGGAAATGCCAGTGCCCGCTACGGCCAGTCCGGGCCTGATGGTGGGCATCAGCACTCATTTTATGGGACTGGGACTTATTTTGTTATCAGCAGACTTTGACCTAGAGTAAGTAAGACACTTAGGTAGAAAAGGCAGAAAGAAGGAGAAACAGAAAAAAAACCTGCTACAATGGGAGAAAGCGGGGATCAAAAACAACCTGCAAGAGTGAGACAAACAGGCCCTGATTATGAGTGGGCCTGTGTTTTCCGACTCCTGCGCAAACTGCTGTTTGCGTGGGGTCAGAATTACAAAATGGGTGTTATTTTGTGTTCCCAGTAATCAACGGGTGCGTTAAATACCTCACCTTTTGTTAAATTTCAATAGGTCAAGCCTGTCAAATTTAACAGGGAAAACGTGTACAGGATTTTCCGTACCATGTGGATTTTGGTGCCGTAAGCACCAAAATCGTCATGTCTTTCCCCAAAAACAGGTGCTATTTTACTCGATAAATAACATACTCCGGGGTATCTTTATGAGGTGCAATAAATTGCACCTTGATTCCCACGAACTCGAAGTGCAGAGTGGTTGAAGAAAGAGACATGAGATGAAAATAAAAACAAGCAGCCTTGCTACTCGGCAAACTCAACATTTATCAGTGCAGGTGGTGAACAGCTAGGGAAACCTTTGGGCCCTTGCACATTTATTACAGCTTTAGCACCCATTCACATTCATCCATCAGAAAGAAACCTGACTGAATCAGGCAAACCGTTCTCGACCCATTCTCCCAGGCAAATAATTGCTAACTGATCCTGTGGTTCGCCTACTCTTCCTATCCAAATACAACCTCATTCGTCCATCTTGACGGCAGTCAGTGAACAATGCCAGAGCCATAAGAGGAACCCAAACTCCGAAAGAGCTATTTGACAATCACATGGTAGAAACGTGTTTGCCCTACCAGAAGTATGTACAATTAGTACTGACAAAGCTGAGGACCCCATTATTTGAAAGTTGTAAGTTTAATAACTAATAAACTTATTTTAACTATGCTGAATTTGAGTTGGACTAGCTTGTGGGTCCTTATGAGGGTAGCCTCCCCGGGCCCCCCCCCCCACCCCCGCCTGAATTGGGTCTATTGGCGTGTATGCATACTTAAAACAGTAAATTCTGGGAGAAAGCACTTTAAAATGTGTCAAGACCCCTCGTTGATAGGTAAACAAAGATAGAAAGGCCATTTTAAAAATAAAAAAGACGACAATAATTTATAAAGGTTTATTTAAGTATTGTGTACACTCCTTTGCATAATTTTAAAAAGTGACACACCACACACGGTCTGTACTGTTCTCTAGAAAAGGTGGCATATGCGAAACAACATATGATGTTCAAGTCCTATAAAAATCAAGACAATGAATTTGATGTTAAAGGTCCCTTGTGAGGATAACCCCCCCCCCCACACACACACATTTGGGGCCTCGAAACCAAGTTGACGTTTGCTCTCTTTAGGAAGGGATATAAACTGTAAACAAATCCTTTTGAAAAACATGTCGGTCGTGACAGGAGCCATGCGGACTTCACCCCCCCCACCCCCCACCCCCCAGCCGATCGCCTGCGGCACTCAGGCCCCAGGCAGTTGAAGACCAGATACAGTAAATACACCACGCACGGACTGGCGGCCAGTCTGGAAAAGCGAGCCTACGTGCAGCTCGGTTCCCGCCTAATCTACCCCGGGCATCAGATTCCAGGAGCCAGGTTGGGGGAGGGGTGCTTTCTTTGACACAGGTATTTGCATTGCAGATACTTTACAGCCCTTATTACATGTTCACATGTTCCTACAGTCATTATCTTCGTGGCCTTGTGTACCTGATGGGCTACTCGACGCTCCCTGGGAGGGGGTTGTACTTCAGAAGCAACGCTTTAAACAACATACGTCACACAGTAGTGGCCAACTCAACAGTGTAAGACAATCAACCAGGACCTTTCCCCCCCCCCCTTTCCCTCAGAGGCTGAACGCGAGCTTGCACTTGACCTGTAGCTACACAGTGTTGTTTTCCTCGAAATGTCTTCCTCCAGTACTGCCTGAACATCTTACACTTGTGTGATTGACAGTTTTTTCTTGACAGCTCCTTATTTTACAGTAAAATGCAACGAGTACCTTAATTGCCTGGAAATAAGACACCGCAGAGGCGCAGAAAAAAATGCATTGAACTCTATTTAATGGAACTAATTTTAGTCACTTTCATTTTTAAATCCCGTTCAAAAAGGTAGATAAATTATGCAGTTTATGGCCTTTTCCAGACAGCCTGCATAGCGATTGCTGCCAACCCCGGGCCCATTTCTAACCACTCTCTGCCCACAAACGAATTTAATGACTGTAAAGACAGTGAGTCGCATCACGGATGGTCCTCATTCCTCGCCGCTGGTATCCTTGGAGAGTATATTCCAGTGAAGTCTATTATCCGCAATAAGGGCAAAGCACCTACCAAAATCTATTGAAATAAAGATGCAAATTAGAGAAATGCGTTTTACATTTGTACTGACTAAAAAAATATCCATCGTGTTTTAATCAGGCAATGGTGCAGAGACCCCTAAATTGATTGCAGTCCTGGAAAAGTGGGGTTTCTTTGACTGAAGGAAGGGGCCAATCCTTTGGGTTGCGAGACACACACACCTGACTGACAAGGCAAGCAGACATAGATAGGCCTTAAGACAGGGGGACCAGAAAGATGAATGTTGTCTGGAATAAATGGCCTCCCCGTTCGCAATCACATTCCACTAGGAGGCTATCACCAGTATCGAGAATACCTCTTAGTGATGATGGAAAGAGACTATAGTCATCACATGGCGGTAATTCATTACTGCTGGAGGGAACAAACATTGATGGCAGAAAATATTACTTGGTGCTACTCCCATATTTCCAGCAGCTAAACAAAACAATGTGTGTAAAAATGATCACTACTTGTAAAAGATACACATTTGGCCAAAAATGCAGTGAATAGTTGAATTGCGGGTAATTGTGAGTATAGGCGCAAATGACTCTTGTCATTGTCTGTTCAGTGGCCACACCTAACTTCTATGCTTCAATTGGATGCATATTGTTTTGGTTCTCTTTAAGATCAGTCACCCTGAGGCAATGGGATTTTTAGTGGTAAATGTAATCTTTTTCGCTTGGTTATTTTTAGGTCTGGCCACAGAGAGATTTCATCACACCTTATTTCTTGTCAGTGTAACATACAGAAAGGGACTCTGGTTCATCTTTATTTAGGTGAGCCCTTTAAGTTTTTGGCTCAATGGGTGTTATCATGTTTTGGCATCAGTCCATGGCATTTCACAGGTGTGTACATTTTCTGCCATTCGTTTGCAATGGTGATTATGCAGTCAAGTCGTTTTTGATCAACCTTAAAACTGGTTGTGCAGCCACAACCACTGATAATAGTTCACTGCAGCAGTCCCACGGAGGCACTGAGTAAACTGATACAAAAATGGACATGCTAAGTGTGGAGTGATTAGAAGTCATTTATTTGGAGAGCTGCTTACAAGTGAGGGTTGGTGACCTGCTGATGGATTTACTGGGAATACAGGTAAGCATTTCCACGGCTACATTTGGAGCTCATTGATACTTATATTACATCTTTGCATTGTTACTCATGTAACAGGTTCCACAGAGGTCTAGAAATTAAATTTAGTACTACATTTATATTGCCGGTAAATCACAAAACCTTCCCTTTTCCAAACTTTGGTGTTCTCTGTAATCTAACAGGAGGAGGGATCTCATTGTCTCAGCAATACAGATGAGAGTAAGTCGACCGGAACTGTTTGGAAACTCCAGAGCACGCACACATGTGTCTGATAGTCAGATCTATAAAAAAAAAATGATTTCCTCTTCGGAGAGTGAAATTCAAGACAATAAATCACCTAGTGTCTCCACTTTGTTTTTTTGGGTACTGATATGTAATATACATACATATGCACAGAGTGTAATATGCTATTTATTGCCATTGTTGAGTTTTTGGGGGGTATGATCGGTGAGAGGTGAAGCATCAAATGGGTCATGATGCTGCTCCGCTCCCTTCAGCCACGCCCTATGCCCAACCTTTGCCTGTGCGTAGCGGGGTTTGATCTTTTGCAGCCGCAAATCCGGTGTGGAAAACGACTTCTTTTACGGACTTGATCTGCCTCTCTGGGACTCCCAATTTCCACGCAGGGGTCTCAGAATATTCCAGTCGCCAACTTATAGCATGTCTAGTGCTTTTTGCAGGACACAGGCTTCAGTGTTTGCCATCCTGTAATGGCCATAGTAACAACATTTTTCGGTTGCTGCTGGCCATTCTGGGTAATTTTAATCCCTGTAGGAATCTTTACTGTCTACTGCAGAAACAAACGTTGCATGGAATTACACAAAACTTGACATGAAACTAGAACTTTACTCACAAGAGTCCCCTTGCATAGCCGCGGCCAGGACCTCTATCTGTCTCCAGCATAATGCACATACAATCCTCACAAGATGGTATTTCACCCTGGTTCGGCTTCATGCCATGGTAGGAACTTCTGATCTTTGCTAGCGGGGCTGTGAAGCTAGGGGCACTTATCTACACATGTGGGGGCACTGTATACATGTAACACGCTTCTGGTCGGAGGTGCTCCTTTTGATCCACCAGATCTGTTCAATGACCCTGCTGATGGACCCTTTGGTGCTTTTGTTGGGGGAGGTTGGAGAGGATTCGGTTTATCCATACACTACTCCTAGGGGCAGCTTCCGCTTGGTGGCACGATTAACAATAGTTCCAAAAATATGGACCCGCCTTTTGTAGATCCGAAAGGGTTGCACAGCCTTATGCACTGGTGTTTGAATTTCTTCCACTTAAACCACAGTAATCAAGTCTTTATTCTTGTTAATCATGCTTTTATTCACAATTAATCCATCACGCCAAAGACTCGGAATTCCACAATCTTATGCATGTTGCTTATTCCAAAATTGCCCATCCAGGCCTATTCTAGAACAGTTAAACAGATTTCCGAGTTCTTCTATTTACGATCTCTACACCCAATGCATTTTGGTTTATTTTAAACCTTCTTCAGGGGTATCTGTAGTATGTAAAAGATATATATACGTCTGTCAGCCACAAGATCATAATAATAATAACATCCAATCATTGATTAAATCATGTAACGATAACATAGGAAAATCAGCTTAAATAACCCCGCGATAAACTGAAACATAATGTGAATAAATCCACCCCTTTGCTCCCACCCGTTTAACATCCAACAGACAAAAATGCGTTTATACTTGTGTCATTATTAATGTGCCCCACATTTTTAACCCAAATTGCTCTACACCAAACAACCCCATATTTCTACCAAACTCATATAGTGGCTCATCGCTGTATGTAAACTCACCCCCACACCCCATTCTTGTCACTTCTCCCATTATCCTTTATATAAGCTCTTACATACCTGATGTAATCTGCTTTTGCAAGCGCCTTGTTCTTCCCATGCGCGCACAACATAACTGAATAAACACCCAGTGCTCACTCACTAACTTAAAAACTACGTTACCAGCCCCACCTGCGAACACCATGATTAGCACGTATTGCGTCCACATTCGCCCGCCCCACCGAAACTCCTTGTTTAAAGCAATACCACCCATATCCTAAATCGTGTGCTTAAAAATAATTCACATCCTCATTTAATCTCAAAATCAACACATGCGTGAATCCCCGTAACATGACCTCATGTCCAATAGTCACTTAATATATATTAACTCCTTCATGTCGATAACTCTCATAAACAGTCTTTGGCGTGAAAACGAATCCTTCAATGCTCTTTGCTTATTTTCTTCCATCGGGGTGCTAACCAGAGCTGGAACAGTTTTAATATACATAACTTGAATAGTCTGGAGCACACCCATATTATTTCTCACTTGTTCTTTTCTGAATTCATCAAGTTCGGCGTGCATACACCCTTATAATGCTCCGTTCCAGTAAGCACTAGTAATGATACTTCCAAAAATATGGACCCGCCTTTTGTAGATCCGAAAGGGTTGCACAGCCTTATGCACTGGTGTTTGAATTTCTTCCACTTAAACCACAGTAATCAAGTCTTTATTCTTGTTAATCACGCTTTTATTCACAATTAATCCATCACGCCAAAGACTCGGAATTCCACAATCTTATGCATGTTGCTTATTCCAAAATTGCCCATCCAGGCCTATTCTAGAACAGTTAAACAGATTTCCGAGTTCTTCTATTTATGATCTCTACACCCAATGCATTTCGGTTTATTTTAAACCTTCTTCAGGGGTATCTGTAGTGTGTAAAAGATATATATACGTCTGTCAGCCACAAGATCATAATAATAATAACATCCAATCATTGATTAAATCATGTAACGATAACATAGGAAAATCAGCTTAAATAACCCCGCGATAAACTGAAACATAATGTGAATAAATCCACCCCTTTGCTCCCACCCGTTTAACATCCAACAGACAAAAATGCGTTTATACTTGTGTCATTATTAATGTGCCCCACATTTTTAACCCAAATTGCTCTACACCAAACAACCCCATATTTCTACCAAACTCATATAGTGCGCTCATCGCTGTATGTAAACTCACCCCCACACCCCATTCTTGTCACTTCTCCCATTATCCTTTATATAAGCTCTTACATACCTGATGTAATCTGCTTTTGCAAGCGCCTTGTTCTTCCCATGTGCGCACAACATAACTGAATAAACACCCAGTGCTCACTCACTAACTTAAAAACTACGTTACCAGCCCCACCTGCGAACACCATGATTAGCACGTATTGCGTCCACATTCGCCCGCCCCACCGAAACTCCTTGTTTAAAGCAATACCACCCATATCCTAAATCGTGTGCTTAAAAATAATTCACATCCTCATTTAATCTCAAAATCAACACATGCGTGAATCCCCGTAACATGACCTCATGTCCAATAGTCACTTAATATATATTAACTCCTTCATGTCGATAACTCTCATAAACAGTCTTTGGCGTGAAAACGAATCCTTCAATGCTCTTTGCTTATTTTCTTCCATCGGGGTGCTAACCAGAGCTGGAACAGTTTTAATATACATAACTTGAATAGTCTGGAGCACACCCATATTATTTCTCACTTGTTCTTTTCTGAATTCATCAAGTTCGGCGTGCATACACCCTTATAATGCTCCGTTCCAGTAAGCACTAGTAATGATACTTCCAAAAATATGGACCCGCCTTTTGTAGATCCGAAAGGGTTGCACAGCCTTATGCACTGGTGTTTGAATTTCTTCCACTTTAACCACAGTAATCAAGTCTTTATTCTTGTTAATCACGCTTTTATTCACAATTAATCCATCACGCCAAAGACTCGGAATTCCACAATCTTATGCATGTTGCTTATTCCAAAATTGCCCATCCAGGCCTATTCTAGAACAGTTAAACAGATTTCCGAGTTCTTCTATTTACGATCTCTACACCCAATGCATTTCGGTTTATTTTAAACCTTCTTCAGGGGTATCTGTAGTGTGTAAAAGATATATATACGTCTGTCAGCCACAAGATCATAATAATAATAACATCCAATCATTGATTAAATCATGTAACGATAACATAGGAAAATCAGCTTAAATAACCCCGCGATAAACTGAAACATAATGTGAATAAATCCACCCCTTTGCTCCCACCCGTTTAACATCCAACAGACAAAAATGCGTTTATACTTGTGTCATTATTAATGTGCCCCACATTTTTAACCCAAATTGCTCTACACCAAACAACCCCATATTTCTACCAAACTCATATAGTGCGCTCATCGCTGTATGTAAACTCACCCCCACAACCCATTCTTGTCACTTCTCCCATTATCCTTTATATAAGCTCTTACATACCTGATGTAATCTGCTTTTGCAAGCGCCTTGTTCTTCCCATGCGCGCACAACATAACTGAATAAACACCCAGTGCTCACTCACTAACTTAAAAACTACGTTACCAGCCCCACCTGCGAACACCATGATTAGCACGTATTGCGTCCACATTCGCCCGCCCCACCGAAACTCCTTGTTTAAAGCAATACCACCCATATCCTAAATCGTGTGCTTAAAAATAATTCACATCCTCATTTAATCTCAAAATCAACACGTGCGTGAATCCCCGTAACATGACCTCATGTCCAATAGTCACTTAATATATATTAACTTCTTCATGTCGATAACTCTCATAAACAGTCTTTGGCGTGAAAACGAATCCTTCAATGCTCTTTGCTGATTAACAATAGCCCACACCTAGAAAAACCCTGGCCCACCAAGTTTTTCTCTGTGGTTGTCTAAGAAATGCCATATATACGTCATGGAACGCTTGACTGCGATTGTTACAGACAGGATGCACAAGTTTGAATGAATTTGGCTAGCCTTTCAAGGCTTATGTTAAGCGGGATAGGACGCGGGTGAACCCATCTAGGAGGATTCTATGATGTGTTTCGTATCAGGTGACCCTATGCAATGATGATCTGCCTTCATGATGTTCATATGCTTATTCCTATGACTATTTCACTAGACATTGTATGTTGTTCAGGTTGCCACTTAGATTTGATGATCCTTTTATATGTCCTCCCTTCCATTTGTGTTTTTTTAAAATCTTGTACTGGGATCACCGTGCAACTGCCTTTCTCACTTGTTTTCTCTTTTAAATTTTAAAAAAACCTAATAAATGCATTTTTTCAGCAAAACAAAGCATTCTCTGACACCAGGGAGGACGTGGGAGCCTAGAAGGGGCATATAGAGTCCCAAAAATAAAAAAAAACATGCCAGGTTTAATCGCTGCATTTACAGATCCAATTTCAGGTTGGATGACCTGCAAAATTGTGCGTAGTTCTGTCAATCTTTTTCGAACTTCAATATCCCTTTTTAGGCAAATCCTGAAAAAAGTTAAAACAACAAAAAAATCACAGAGCAATTATTGGCGGCAAAGACCATGCACAGTGAGCTCTGTGGACCCCTAGGAATGGCTTGGTGGTCAGGTTGTGTGCCCTGCACAGGTGGATCAGTGGCATTGAGGCTGGCACTGGTCCTCCATCCAGAGCATACTGTGCACTGCAGAAGGTCATAAGGAGCTACTTCAGTTACACAGAGGCTGGGACAGGGCCTGTCCCCAGCACCTAGTAAGAATGGATGAATGCAGGTAAATCCGTTACCTGATGCATCTGGGGTTGGAGGTGTGGCCTGTTACCAGCCACTGCTGAGTACAGATGAAGTCTATGCTCTGCGAGGTTGTGCGTGAAGGAGGTTGGCTGCGTGCCCATGCCAAAGGGCAGGCCCTGTGGGTAATTCCTAATGTGCAAGGCTGAAGGCCCTGCACAATGGGCATTTGGGTGCATGATTAGGTTCAGCACAGGGCCAAGCAGTAGACCAGTCCGTGCAGCCATTTGTTGCCGTGCATGGCCAGGGCTTGTAGGAGGCTGGCTGCAGGGCCAGGCCACTGGTCATCACCCACTGTGCAGTGTCAAAATCTGTGTGCAGCCTGTTTTGGGTGCACTGAAGAGGAATGAAGAATATGGCAAAAAAAAAACTGTAAAAAAGCTTGGCTAATGTTAAGTTATGGTTTCTACAACCAATAAAATATCATCTTATGTTTAAAAACATAGAAATACCCTTCAGTGGCAGCTCCTAAGCAGTGCAAATAAAGGAAACATAAAATGATAATAACTTTGAGTTATTATCATTTTATGTTTCCGTGCTGCTTTGCGGGCAGGCGGGCGGGGCTGCTCTGCTCTCAGAGTAGGGCAGGGGAGGAGTGGTTTGCCCACTTCTAAGTGCACATGAGTGTTTGGCTGGCCCTCTTGGACCGGCCAAACAGTCATGCGCACTTTCCCTGTTCTCCACGCAGGCTGTATTTTACAGCCTGCGTGGAGAACATACCCAGGCCCCCATTACCTGGCTGAGCGTCGAACCACGACACTCAGACCAATCACAATGCTGTATTGCAGCGTTGTGATTGGTCAGGGGAGCCTGACTGTGCTTCCTGTTCTTGGAGTCCGACGGAGGAGAGCAGGAGCAGAGATGCGGGACCCACCGGCAAAGTAAGTGTTTATTTAAAAAAATTTTTTTTTACTTTGTGCCACCCCTCCATCCCGCCACCCGCGAGCCGTGCCGGCTGCCACTGATCCAGGTCACAATTAATGTCAAGTTACGGTTACTAAACAAAATTGAAAAATACCTGAAATTGGCCTTTTATGGTTAGCTGAGCAAAACATAGTGTACCCCACTGTGCAAACCATAACTCCAATCCCGAATGAAATTCTCATAACTTTAGAATGTTTATACCAGTAAATAACAGGACTTAACCACCCATCATTAAATAACAATGCATATCCAAGCAAATCAATTATACTGCATCCATAGTGATGTATTTGAAGTTGTGAAGGTGATATGTAAGATAACCAGTGATGTCATGAATGTCTTTTGTGGTGTCACCTGACACATGATGGGTAAAGTCATGAGCATTGCATTTTGACTGTGAATTGTGGGTTGTGTAGTGGTTGTGTAGTCTTCTATGAAGCTGCCTATGTAAACCAGAACCTTTCACTTTCCCTATTCCACTTCTGACTCCTTTTACATCAGCTGTCTAGTCCTACTCTCATCTGACTAGTACTCTCCTCACCACCAGCTCCCAACATTTCAACGATGACAACAAAGATCATATGTGCAGGAAGTATGGGTGATGAGGTGCTGCAGCACCCCCAAAATAACAATGCTGGAGTTCAGAAGCTTAATGAGCAGTAAAGATGCCTTTACATTTTGTTCTTATCTTGTTACAATTGCTGTTTTTTCAAAGACAGAGGATAAATGTCAGTCTATGTCTTCTGATAAATTGCTGCTTATTTTGTTGAGTGTTTTGTTGGTGTTTATTTTTCTCTATTTAGAGGAGTTTGTAAAGTGAACTATGCTGATAATCTTGCTGGGTACAGTGAATGTGAAAGGAAAGATTGTGGGAAGTAATTTTGTTCTAACACACAAAAACATTAACATTTAAATACTTGTAAATGAACTGTACACATATTTCATAAAATTAGTATTAAGGAAACCTCAAATGAAGAACTTTTTGTAATTCTGAAGTATGATGGAAACAAAGATTTTTATAGGATCAAAACAAATCAATACACTTGTTGAGGCTCAAGTGAAATATTCACAGAAACCAGATTTCCACACATTATTGTTTGTGCACTGTATAGTCTTATCAGTAAAATTGCATGCCTATACAAACCAAGTGGCCATTTCAATGGAAAATGTTCTGGCTGTAAATGACACCACCAGCTACATACTACACCCTTACCACTCTCATGATGAATGGGCTTGACTCATTTGTTCTTTGTGTATTGGTTGGATTGTTCACAGTCGCTATGAGTTTAGTGATGTCATTGATGGCAGCACCCCCACACTGCAAATTGTTCCAGCACCACTGGCAGAGACCTTCAGCTCTGGCTAGCCATGGTACTTTCTGTCGAATGGCCCTCTCAAAAAGTTCTATCATACGGACAAATCAACAGCAAAAAGAAGAACACTGAGACATTCATATGCTTCTCCCAATAAGTAAACAAAACACTAGTTCAATAAAAGCTATCCACACTAAATAATTATGAGACACTAATATTTTTCCAGTATTACACATGCAGAAACAGTTGCCCCTTTGTATCCGCTGCAATAGTTATCCTCCTACTGTGCACATATATGTAAGTAGTGTCCCTTAAAAAGGCATTGCAGGTTCATAAATGGGCTGCTTTATGTTCTTCAAGGGTGGAGTCCAATGTTCCAAGTTCCTATATTACATACGCCTCCCTGCACATCGCCTGGAACCCTTCCTGCTTCAGTGGAGTGCAGTTTATGATGGTATCAAATCTGTTCATCCCTCTGTGTTGTGTGGCTTCTTCCCATGCCAAGAATCCCACAGAGAGGCACACAGAGAAGTAGGCACATTCCAGGGATTGTGAATGGCAACCTGTGGAATAGGCCTGCTTGAACCTGGTTCTGAAATCCCTTCGACTGGATTTCCCTTCAGTCCGGGGAAAGAATATAATGCGTTTGGATGGATGAAGGGGACTCCAGATCTCAGAGCACTCAAGGTCCATCACCCAAGTAAAAGTATTGCCCCCTAGTGGTGATGGAGGAGAGCTCAGGCATAGGCTGCCTGAACCACCTGTACAGGCAGGAAGCGTCTACGTAGTTTCATCCATACGCTCAAAAGGCCAAGGGAGTAAGTGATGCCCAATCTGTGTTGGGAGGCCTACCAGCCAATGCTCTGACTGAGAGGACAAATCTTTATCATTTGTTTGTATGGGTCAGTTTGAAGGGGTGTTGGGGAGAAGCCAACATCTTGAAATGCACGTCTTCTGCATGAGATACTGCAGACCCCTGACAGAAGGTCCTATCAAGCCAAAGTCCAAGTGGCACGTATCGGGGTGGCAGGGCGGGGTCAGAAGGGGTCAGAAGGGGTAAGGGGATCTAAAATAAGAAAAAAAAACTTAAGATACCACCCCGCCTCTCCTCCGTCTTTCCTCCTCGTCCCTCCCCAAGTGGAACAGAAAGCACATCCAGGCTCCCCTAAGCCAATCACAACGCTGCAATGCAGTGTTGTGATTGATCTGAGCGCCATGGTTCGGCGCTCAGCCAGGGAATGGGAGACTGGGCATGTTCTCTACCCAGGCTGTAATGCAGCCTTAGTGGAGAACATGCAAAGTGCCAAACATTCATGCTCACCACTCGCCCTGCTCCTGTCATCAGAGCAGTCCCACCCCGCCCTGCACAGCTGCCGCAGCAGGACAAAATAAAATGATAAGAACCTCGAGTTATTATCATTTTATTTTTTCCTTTATTTCACTGCTGCAAGGCATTGGGGCAACGCTCCTCCTCCTTAGTCGAGGATCCGCCACTGCAGAGTCCACTTCCATCGAGCAATGGAGCCAGTCAATAATAAGGGAGTCTCTCTTGGCAAACTGAAACTGATTTTAGTCCCTGGTTATGCATTATAGTATAATGCATGACCAGGGACTAAAATCACTCTAGGTCTAGGGACCAGAATTCTCCAAAGTCGGTCGTGGAGGGCTGGATCCATGCCACATTTTTAGAATATCCCCATTTAGATAAATATAGTTATCTTAAAAATCTGGAATGGATCCGGCCTTGCAAGAATGGCTTTGGAAAACCATGTCCTAGACCATAGCAGGCCTCATGCATTTCTATGTGGGAAGGGAAATGAGAACAAGGTTAAGGCTCTGATTGGATACAGTGTCATGTGGGCTGTCCGCCATCATAAGGGCACTACATCCATATTGTGTGTGCTTTATGCATTGAGTTGGTGCCTATTGTTCGAAGCATACGTTTTCACCCTAGAATATGCCATTATTCCTGAGAGTCTGCGTGGGAGGTGGAAGGCGTTTTAGAGCTGTAGTGATTGTGGGGATGCTGTATTTGGGGTTTTAGAACTGTGGTATTTGTGGAGCTGCTTTATTTTACTAGATAGAGCCCCAGCAATTCTGTGCACAGGTTAAACTTTGGCCGGTGTAGGAGGCATCGCTGTGGGACTCCGCGGGTGATAGTGACAGGTTTCCCATTTCAAGTTGTTGCTATTGATGGGCTAGGAAAGAGCACAACAAATTAACAACCTTTCCCCACCAGTCTGTACTATGCATTATGAGTGCATGTTGCATAATACTCTCTAATGAACAGCATCAAATGACGAAGAGAGCAGTAAAACGGATAGCAGTTGTTTCAGTTATCAAGGTTTTAAACAGTATCATCTGCTACTTATTGTGGGTCAATTTCAATGCTTAGGCGTGACCTGACCAGACATATGCTTGATAGTTTATGTTAATGTTTGCATTTATACAGCACAAACATACCCCGATAGGTTTCATGGCACTTTATTGATTTAACTCTGATAATCTGAAAATGTGGTCCAAAAAGTAAAGTCTCTACTTTCCTTTGGTTTGGAGTAAGTTGGAGGTGGATCTCAGGTCATATGAAGGTGAGTTCCAGGTCTAAGAACGAGTGACCAACAGACCGTATGATTCGAAACTTAGAAACCATAGTCAGTTGAGTTGAGCTTGATCAACTACGCATAGTGGTCACATAGGTGTGTATATCATTGTCCTAGAACCCATAGTGGGAGGCTTGTGCACAGTGCTATGGAGCCAGGGCTGGACTGGAAAATACAGCGGTGGCAAAAATGTTCAAACCAGCCCCACACAGGAGGCCATGTTTAGATTGGAGTGATGGGGGCCTCTTGGGTCATGGCAGCCCCTCCTCATGTGAAACCAGCCCCCTAGCCATCAGGACACTAGGACAGTGCCAGAGAGCAGAATGACCAGTCCGCTCTGATGGACCTTTATCTGGATTTATTGACAGGCAGCAATTAATGAATGTTCAGGGGCACAGAGTGGACATGGGCTATTAGTGGAGTATCTCTAACTTCTCCGACCACAACGAGTGTTTCTTTAGAAACTCGATAAATAATCTTTTTTAGTCCACTCCGGAGCCCAGACATGCTGTGATAAGTTCAGTGCCTAATTAAAAAAAAAAAAATTGTAGGCACCCACATTTTTTTAGGAACAACTGCCTAATGCTGCCGTTACCGAATACGATGGCGAGCTCGCCTTGATTCCACCCCATGCCTATTTTTTTCACCAGCATTCACTTTCTCTCTCTTTATCTTACTTTTGAAGGTGCTTTTTTACCCTTTTGTCACTTTTTAGTTATCTTTCTCTTTCCATTCTTTCTCCATTTTCTGTATCTCTCTCTCTCTCTCTCTGAAACAAAGTCTGATGAGGAATATCAGCCCTGGTCCATAAAAATGAGTTCTGGTGCTAACCACCAGCACAAATTAAGCACTGGACTTTTTTCAGTTAGTTAAGGTATAGAAAACACATTTCGAGTGAGTTAAGGTGATATAGAGGGTAATAACCTGTGCTGCCATTTGTGGCATCAGAGAATGGCCCAAGGAGTAGTTATGGATTTAAATTCACACAGCTAGAGGAGTTATTTGGCACAGGTATCTGGCTCTTGGCTACTATACAGCCTTGTTTTAATGATCTTTAAACCATTGTCTTGTTGGCCCTATGCACAAGATGTGCTGCTGGGGAGGTGGCCTGTATTTAAAATATGAACTGCACACATTACCTGTGTTAAAGAAAAATAACTCTGCAATTTAGGTAGAATATAAAGGTATGCATTTATTTTGTGATCACAGAATGAGATGCCCCAATGACAGGAGTTTCCCTGGCATTTGCCCCCAAAAAATAGCTCCCCGAGACCTGGAGTATTAGCAGTGGTGCTGTGTGCAGCTGAGCACTAGAGGGACTGCACCATCCTTCAAAGTGAACGAACTCAGGGTGTGAGGGATTAATAGAAACCAAAACTGCTTTTGTAAATTGTTCAGTGTCCTAGTTTTATACACAGTATAGTGGGCTGACTAGGAAAGAAAACGTTTAATTTAGAGAAAAACGGTTGTAGCAGAGACATTGTTTGTGGTAGGGATGACCTTTAAAACTATTCCTTTCTCACAGCCTTCTGTTTCTCAGATAAGCACTTTCACTGTGTGCCTGCATGCATGTGCCAAGTTCAGTCCCACAGACACCTCTGGAAGCAGCCATGGTGGCCCGAGTTATTTTCTCTTTCTTCTACTTCACAGAAGGGAAGTCTGCTCAAGAGTGCTTAGAAAAACACCTCTGAACTTTCCCCCAGTGCCTTGGGTGAAGACTACTGGAACTTCACCTGCTGTCACATAGTTAAAGTCTTTCTTGATGTGTGCACTGTGCTGTCTGAGATCTTTCATTCCTGTGGTAGAATGTTTCGCCCTTGAACCGAATATTTACAGGAGAGGAGAGACTCTGAACCCAATTTAGGAGGAAATACCATCAGCAACTAGTTGTCACCACTCTAAAAATCTACTTCTAAAAGTGGGTTATCTTGCCACTGTTGCACATATCTATCACCGCCTTTGTTGTGGAATAAACAGAAATGCAGAGGTACTGCTCCAGAACTCACTATGTTTTGCTGCATAGGGGCATATTTATAAACAGATCACACAACGTAGCAAGTCACCTTGCTGCGCTGCGTGATAGGGAAAGGGCAGGAATGCGCTGTAATTCTGGACATTTCCCGGCGCTGGCGCACAGTGCGCTGCCTAGCGCCAACGCAGGACTCCTTGCACCATGGTGCAAGGGTGCCTGCATTGCGAGCAGGTTTGTTTTTTGTGCAGGAAGTGACACCTTCCTGTACAAAAACAATCCCCTGAGGCATTTTCCTCTTTCTATGTCTGCTGCAGAATGCAGCACACATAGAAAGAGGAAATAACAAGGAGAACTGAACATATTTCTCATCTTTACGCCTCATTTTGACGCATTCCAAGGTTAACCATTGTCGGTAAATCTTGAATGTGGGCAGCTCCATGGGTGGATGCGTGTGAACACCCAGGCTCCACCCATGGAACACCTCCCTGGGGCAGAGTAATGCAACACAGCATTTTGTGCTGTGTTGCGTAACCCTGAATTCATCAAGCCCTGCAGGGCCACACAAGGTGGCCTTGAGTGGCTTGATTAATCCGTTGCGTGGCGCAAGGGCGACGCAAAACCGTCATAAATATGCCCCATAGTTTCCAAGGGGTAAAAATTAAGCACACCTAAAGTATGTTTCCAGTGGCAGCACCTGGTTATGATAGTGTTTTTTTATGATAAGCTGCTCAGTAGCAACGCTATTTTTAATAATAATTTCAATCATTTTGGGATGGTAATTTATATTTAGGCCCTGATTCAGTGGCGGCTGCTACCAAACAGTAGTGGTGAGGCGGGGGGGTTAAAAAAAAAAGAAAAGATCACCACCTGGCTGGCCACTGCCTCTCCTCTGTCCTCTCCTTCTGTGAACCGGAAGCACACAGACTCCCCTCTGGGAGGTTGTGTGTGAAGGCGGTTGGCTGCGTGCCCAAGTCGAAGGGCAGGCCCTGTGGGTAATGCGCATGGCTAAAGGCCCTGCACAATGTGGAGTTGGGTGCATGATTAGGTTCAGCACAGGGCCAAGCAGTAGAGCAGTCCTTGCAGGCATCAGCTGCTGCGCATGGCCAAAGGTCATGCTATGCATGGGCTGGGCATGTAGGAGGCTGGCTGCAGGGCCAGGCCACTAGTCATCACCCAATGTGTAGTGTAAAAATCAGTGTGCAGCGTGAGTTGGGTGCACCGAAGAGGATGAAGAATATGGCACAAAAAATTCAGTAAAACAACTTGGCTAATGTTAAGTTATGGTTTCTACAACCAATAAAATATCATCTTATGTTTAAAAACATAGAAATCCTCTTACAAAATCCAGGTCACAATTAAAGTCAAGTTGCGGTTACTAAGCAAAACTGAAAAATTGCTGAAATTGGCCTTTTATGGTTAGCTGAGCAAACATAGTGCACCCCACTGCGCAAACCATAACTCCAATCCCAAATGTAATGCTTATAACTTTAGAATATTTATACCAGTAAATAACAGGACTTAACCACCCATTATTAAATAACAACACATATTCAAGCAAATCAATTATACTGAATCTATAGTGATGTATTTTATATTGTCAATGTTAAGGTGATATGTAAGATCACCAGTGATGTCGTGAATGCCTTTTGTAGTGTCATCTGACAAATGAAGGGTAAATTCATGAGCATTTCATTTTGAGTGTGAATTGTGGGTTGTGTAGTCTTCTATGAAGCTGCCTATGTCAACCTGAACTTTTTACTTTCCCTATTCCACTTCTGACTCCTTTACGTCAGCTGTCTCGTCCCACTCTCAACTGACTAACTCTCTCCTCACCACCAGCTCCCAACATTTAAACGATGACAACAAAGATCATATGTGCAGCAAGTATGGGTAATCATCACCCCCAAAATAACCATGCTGGAGTTCAGAAATTGAATGAGCAGTAAAGATGCCTTTACATTTTGATTTTATCTTGTTAACAATTGCTGTGCTTTCAAAGATAGAGGATAAATGTTTCTGATAAATTGCTGCTTATTCTGTTAAAACGGAGGTTGGTGCTTTCAAGCCAAAGTCCCAGTGGCGGCCGGCACGTATCGGGGTGGCGGTGCGGGGGGGTAGTGGGGGGGAGGGTAAGGTGATCTAAAATAAGAAAAGAAAACGTACCTTACCGCTGCGTCTCTCCTCCGTCTTTCTTCCTCGTCCCTCCGCACCGCTGGAACAGAAAGCACATTCAGGCTCCCCAAAGCCAATCACAATGCTGTAATGCAGCGTTGTGATTGGTCTGAGCGCCGTTGTTCGGCGCTCATTACAAAAAACAGTGGTCCTGGACCAATTATTCAAAGAAGTGTTTGATTAAGAACAATAATAATTTCATCCTGTTTTGAGCTTACAATAGTCAGCTCACAATCGTCTATAAGTCGTTGGATTTATCAAAAGAAGAAGATGTGCAAAGAACACAATGGGGCCGATTCCGATCTCGGCCGGTAGGGCTCCGAATCGGATTCGGCTTTACCGGATCCGATTCGGAGCCCTGTTTCCCGACCGATTCGTACGTGCGTCCGGGCGAGCGAGTACGATGCGAAAACTCCGACCGACTCGTTCGCGAGACCCAACCACACCGACCGACTCGTACACGAAAGCCGACCGCTCTGACCGAGTCGCTCGGACACGCCTCGCACCGCGCAATGGAGACGTTCCCCGGCCGGGCAAGTACGATGCGCGCCGCGAGAAGTCCGTCCGACTCGCGCCGTCCGACTCGAAGGAGCAGTCGGAGCCGTACTTTGGGGGTCCATGTCGGACCCCCCTGTACGCGTAGCTGCGCGAGTCGCACACAGGGGGGACCCATGGGTCCCCCCTACCTGTGCGTGTACGGCGCGAGTCGCTTCGCCGCGTACACGCTGTAGGGAGCGCCCCTGTTCGCCTCGCACCCATTGAGTCAATGGGAGCCCACGTACGCGTTGTACGACAGGCTCCCATTGACTTCAATGGGAGTCCGACCGAATCGAGTCCGATAGCATACGTGCGCATCGTACTCGTTTGGTCGGGCTGCTAGGGTCCGATTCGGTCGGAAATCTCTCCGAGTCCGGCTCGGTCGGAGAGATTTCCGGCACGATTCGGAATCGTCCCCTATGTTGTATTACAATATATTTATTTAGTTGATAAGTAAAAGAACAAGGTTACACAGACCTTAGAGGGTCATGAGGGAAAGGAAAGTGTTCCAGGGAACGTGTAAAAAAGGGTGCTCAAGGGTTATATATAAGAGGAGTCAAGAGGACTCAAAGTTTTCAACGAAAGTTAAAGGGCATATATTTACAAAACTGTACAAAAACCTGATATCAAATAAACAGTTCACTGCGACCTGGCCATATACAAAAACAATCATTTGAATTTATATTTTCATTAGAATATAGGGAAGATTTTCCCTTGGCTGGAACGGGGGTAATAGGGAAGATAGTCCAGGTGCAAAAAGTGGGGGTAGCGTCGACGTTTCGATCCGACTTATCGGCAACCGAGGGAATTTTGTACCTCAGCCATGTGGATCTTCCTCAGGACAAGGGGAGGGGTGGGGTGACCCTCATCAATCATGTAGCGCCCACGGGGTCCAGTGAATGTGACACCAATACTCACAATAATGGCAAAAACCAACTCTGATTCGGGGTTCAGTCAGTGATTGACAAAAACATAGTGATGGCGCTCAAGGGATCGGAAGGATGTGGTATTCAATGCCCGCATATGTGTCGCGGGTCTCGTAATTGACTGAAGCAATCCGGGACACAGCCTAATCAATACAGCTGGTGGTGCTGGAACCGACTTCCTCAATCCAACGCGGTAGGGCTGCTCAAGGGATCCGAAGGATGTGGTTATCAAGGTTTTAAACAATATCATCTGCTACTTATTTTGGGTCAGTTTCAATGCTAAGGCGCGACCTGACCGGACATATGCTTGATAGTTTATGTTAATGTTTGTATTTATACAGCACAAACATACACCTATAGGTTTCATGCCACGTTATTGATTTAACTATGATAATCTGAAAATGTGGTTAAAAAAGTCTTTACTTTCCTTTGGTTTGGAGTAAGTTGGAGGTGGATCTCAGGTCGTATGAAGGTGAGTTCCAGGTCTAAGAACGAGTGACCAACAGACCGAATGAGTCGAAACCTAGAAACCATAGTCAGTTGAGTTGAGCTTGATCAGCTACGCTTAGTGGTCACATAGGTGTGTTTATTATTGTCCTAGAACCCATAGTGGGAGGCCTGTGTACAGTGCTATGGACCCAGGGCTGGTCTGGAAAAGACAGTGGTGGCAAAAATGTTCAAACCAGCCCACACAGGAGGCCATGTTTAGATTGGGGTGATGGGGGCCTCCTTGGGGCATGGCAGCCCCTCCTCATGTGAAACCAGCCCCCTAGCCATCAGGAAACTAGGACAGTGCCAGAGAGCAGAATGACCAGTCCGCTCTGATGGACCTTTATCTGGATTTATTGACAGGCAATTAATGAATGTTCAGGGGCACAGAGTTGGCATGGGCTATTAGTGGAGTATCTCTAACTTCTCCGACTACTTCATTCTGCAGACACCACGAGTGTTTCATTAGAAAGATAGGTCAGACTCAATAAATAATCTTAATTTAGTCCATTCTGGAGCCCAGGCATGCTGTGATCAGTGGTGGACCCTCCTCTAAGGTGGAGGAGCATTGCCCCACTGCTTTTCAGCTTTGGAAGGAAAAATAAAATGATAATAACTGAAAGTTATTATCATTTTATTTTTTCCTGTTGCAGGGTCAACAGCTTTGCAAGGCAGGGCGGGGCTGCTCTGCTAACAAAACAGGGGAGGGGAGGAGTGGTTTGCACTCCCTAAAGTGGCCACTTAGCATGTTCTCCACCTAGGCTACATTACAGCCTGGGTGGAGAACATGCCCAGGCTCCCTGTCCGCGTCAGAGCGCCATGATTTGACGCTCAGACCAATCACAACGCTGCAGTGCAGCATTGTGATCGGCTCAGGGGAGCCTCAGCCTGGGTGCTTCCTGTGCCTTGTTCCGGCTAGAGGAGAGGCGCAACGCGGAAGATGCGGCGAGGGAAGACACGGCGAGGAGGTACGTTGATTTTTTTTTTTTAAATTACACCTCGTCGCCGTTCCCCCCTCCCTGCCTCACCACCACCGCCGGGCACCAACGGCTGTGATAGGTTCAGTGCCTAATTGTAAAAAATATTTGTAGGCACCCACATCTTTTTAGGAGCCACTGCCAAATGCTGCAGTTACTGAATACAATGGCTAGTTCACCTTGATTCCACCCCATGCCTGTTTCTTACACCAGCATTCACTTTCTCTCTTTATCTTACTTTTGAAGGTGCTTTTGTCACTTTTTTGATATCTTCCT
Source organism: Calotriton arnoldi (assembly GCA_963921515.1). Lineage (NCBI taxonomy): Eukaryota > Metazoa > Chordata > Amphibia > Caudata > Salamandridae > Calotriton > Calotriton arnoldi. Next base: position 19,177 of record CAWUFW010004797.1, on the reverse strand, counting down.
CTTTCCATTCTTTCTCCATTTCGTTATCTCTCTCTCTCTAGATCAAAGTCTGATGAGGAAATATCAGGCCTGGTCCATCAAAATGAGCGCTGGTGCTAACCACCAGCACAAATTAAGCACTGGGTGACTTTTTTCAGTTAGTTAAGGTATAGAAAACACATTTCGAGTGAGTTAAGTTGATACAGAGGGTAATAACCCTTGCTGCCTTTTGTGACATCAGAGAATGGACCAAGGAGTAGTTATGGATTTAAATTCACACCGCTAGAGGAGTTATTTGGCACAGGTATCTGGCTCTTGGCTACTTTACAGCCTTGTCTTTAATGATCTTTACACCATTGTCTTGTTGGCCCTGTGCACAAGATGTGCTGGTGGGGAGGGGGCCTGTATTTAAAATATGAACTGCACACATTACCTGTGTTAAAGAAAAATAACTCCGTACTCTGCAATTTAGGTAGAATATAAAGGTATGCATTTATTTTGTGATCACAGAATGAGATGCCCCAATGACAGGAGTTTCCCTGACATTTGCCAAAAACATAGCTCCCCGAGACCTGGAGTATTAGCAGTGGTGCTCTGTGTAGCTGAGCACTTGAGGGACTGCACCATCCTTCAAAGTGAACGAACTCAGGGTGTGAGGGATTAATAGAAACCAAAACTGCGTTCGCAAATTGTTCAGTGTCCTACTTTTATACACAGTATAGTGGGCTGACTAGGAAAGAAAACGTTTAATTTAGAGAAAAACTGCTGTACCAGAGACACTGTTTGTGGTAGGGATGACCTTTAAAACTATTCCTTTCTCACAGCCTTCTGTTTCTCAGATAAGCACTTTCACTGTGTGCCTGCATGCATGTGCCAAGTTCAGTCCCACAGACACCTCTGGAAGCAGCCATGGTGGCCCGAGTTATTTTCTCTTACTCCTACCTCACAGAAGGGAAGCCTGCTCAAGAGTGCTTAGAAAAACACCTCTGAACTTTCCCCCAGTGCCTTGGGTGAAGACTACTGGAACTTCACCTGCTGTCACATAGTTAAAGTCTTTCTTGATGTGTGCACTGTGCTGTCTGAGATCTTTCATTCCTGTGGTAGAATGTTTCGCCCTTGAACCGAATATTTACAGGAGAGGAGAGACTCTGAACCCAATGTAGGAGGAAATACCATCAGCAACTAGTTGTCACCACTCTAAAAATCTACTTCTAAAAGTGGGTTATCTTGCCACTGTTGCACATATCTATCACCGCCTTTGTTGTGGAATAAACAGAAATGCAGAGGTACTGCTCCAGAACTCACTATGTTTTGCTGCATAGGGGCATATTGATGAACAAATCACACAGCGCAGTAAGTCACCTTGCTGCGCTGCGTGATAGGGAAAGGGCAGGAATGCGCTGTAATTCTGGACATTTCCCACCGCTGGCGCACAGTGCGCTGCCTAGCGCCAACGCAGGACTCCTTGCACCATGGTGCAAGGGTGCCTGCATTGCGAGCAGGTTTGTTTTTTGTGCAGGAAGTGACACCTTCCTGCACTAAAACAATCCCCTGGGGCATTTTCCTCTTTCTATGTGTGCTGCAGAATGCAGCACACAAAGAAAGAGGCAATAACAAGGAGAACTGAACATATTTATCCTCTTTATGCTTCATTTTGATGCATTCCGCAGTTTTACCATTGTTGGTAAATCTGGGAATGTGGGAAAATCCATGGGTGGATGCGTGGAAACACCCAGGCTCCACCCATGGAACACCTCCCTGGGGCAGAGTAATGCAACGCAGCGATTTGCGCTGCGTTACGTAACTCTGGATTTATCAAGCCATGCAGGGCCACACAAGGTGGCCTTGAGTGTCTTGATTAATCCGACTTAGATTTTGCGTCACCCTTGCACCCCGTTGCGTGGCGCAAGGGTGACGCAAAACCGTCATAAATATGCCCCATAGTTTCCAATGGGGTAAAAATTAAGCACACCTAAAGTATGTTTCCAGTGGCAGCACCTGGTTGTGATAGTGCTTTTTTATAATAAGCTGCTCAGTAGCAAGGCAATTTTTTTTTTTTTTTAATTAAACTGTTTTTATTATAAAACGAAAAGTGCATTGGTTCATTTACAGTACAGTCATAATTACTTGGCCATTGCAGAAAACCCCACTCCGGTATCGAAAGAGCATACACCGTGTACCCAACTCCATCCCCGTATCCCACCCCAGGGGAGCCCCCAAGGGAGCCCAACACATTCAGTCGGCTAAGGGTCCCACTCATCCCAGTGCATTGCCCATTGGGGTCAAGCCCCATTCTACCCCTATACCACCAATGGAGGGGTTCCATCATCTACCGCACTGCGGGTCGTTAGGTCTTGTCTCTCCCGCCTCATCTCCACTACCGGGGAGATACAGATGTCCCCGCGGTATTTGTTCCACTTTCCCCATTTATGGTCCCATTTCTTGGGGCACCCCTCCCTTTGAAAACAGTTTTCTCCGCTATCATCGCCCCATCCATGTCCCTTGCCCAGTCCACTACCCCCGGGCTGGCCTCCTGACCCCACTTCTGCGCTATGTTACGCTTTGCAAGCAGCCATCCCATTGCTGCCCACGCCTGATCCATCTGGGAAAGGTCGGTAGCTTCCCATATGTTAAGGAGACAGAGCCTGGGAGAGGGACTCAGGGGTTTGCCACATGCTCTAGATAGTTGCCGTGTCACCCTGTCCCAATAGTGTTGTATGCATGGACATTCCCATAATATATGTATGAAGGTGCCAATTTGGTTACAGTGTCGGAGACATAGCGAATCTGGTCGTCTCTTAAGTCGGAGCAGTAACGTAGCGTCAAAATATACCCTGTGGAGTACCTTGATTTGTATAAGGCGCAGGCGCATGGGGATCGCTACTTCTCTGGGAGAGGCAAGAGCGTCTCTCCAATCTTCCTCTTCTATAGCCCCCAGATCTAATTCCCATTTAGCACGTGTTTTTTCCATGGGGTCCTTGCGGTTATTAACTAGTTTTTTATATGTTAAGGAGATAGCCTTGTGCTCCATCCGATCTACTATCAACCGATCCTCCAGTGGGGAGGAGTCAGGGAGAGGAGTCCCCCCAGTCAAGGCCGCGGAAATAGCGTGTCTGATTTGGAGATATCTAAACGTCTCTGAGGGCTCCAGGTGGTATTTAGTCTGGAGATCCGTAAAGGAGGCTAATTTCCCCCCCACCCACATGTCCCCTACCGTGGATATCCCGATAGTGTCCCATTTATCGAATCCAGGGCATTGACTTAGGCGGCCCAGCATATCTGGTTCCCATAACGGCGTTGCTTTCGTGAGCCGATTTTGCCACCCCATTCTCTTCGTAGTTCCGTGCCATATTTCAACCGTGCGGGCCGTGGGGCCCGTCAGGTGGAGTTTGCGGGGATTGGTATATAGCGCCCTGTTGTAGCCCCCTCGTCCCATGAGCCAATGGTCAGTGCGGAAGTTGGGATCGTCATGCTGGCCGAATACCCAGCTGTTAATTGCCGTCAATTGGGATGCCTGGTAGTATAGCCGAATATCAGGCAAACCTATCCCCCATCATACCATCCCAGGACTAGTTTACTCATAGCAATTCGAGGCGGACGGTCTTCCCAAAGTAGCCCGCGCAGCACCGCGTCGATTTGTGCAAAATACGAGCCCGGGATTGGAAATGGGGCGTTCTGCAGTGCATAGAGGAATCGAGGGAGCGCTAACATTTTAAATAGTGACGCACGTCCCAATAGAGTGAGAGGTAGAGAACGCCAGTGTCGGGCGTCTGACTTTAGTCGTTGAAGCGGCCCCACGAGGTTCCGCTCGAAAAAGAGCTGAGCATCCGCGATCACAAATATACCCAGATATCGAAATCCCTGAGTGGCAACTGGTATTTCGTACCCCCTCGGACTGGGTGGGGGCTCGCCCCACAATGCATACATCTGGGACTTGGACCAATTTATCCGATACCCCGAGTGCGCTCCGAAAATATGAAATATGTGCAGTACTCGTCTCAGCGAGCGCGCTGGAGAGGCAAGGTAGAGAAGGATATCGTCCGCATAGAGGGAAATTCGATCTTCGTGCCCGTGTGTCCATTTGAAGCCACGTATCACCGGATCTCCCTGATCCACACTGCGAGTGGCTCCAATACCAGGGCAAAAGAAGCGGGGACAGCGGACAGCCTTGTCTCGTGCCCCGATGAAGCGGAAAGGTGTCAGAGCGGTGATTGTTGACTGTGACGTATGCAGTGGGTTGCGTGTATAATAGTTTGATCCAGCCAATCAGCCGGGGGCCGAAACCCACCCGACTCAAAACAGCAAAGAGGAAGTCCCATTTGATAGTATCGAACGCCATAGTGGCATCAAGGGACAATAGGATTGCGTCCTCTTCTATAGTGCTTATTCTCCCCAGGGCCCCGTGTACGCGCCGTCGGTTTCTGGCCGTATTCCTGCCCGGCATAAAGCCGGATTGGTCTGGGTGAATTAACTCAGCAATGCAAGGGATGAGCCGATTAGCCAGGAGCTTAGCAAGGATTTTGGCTTCTACTGTGAGCAGGGATATTGGGCGGTACGATTTACATTCATCCGCCGGTTTGTTCGGCTTATGAACTACCACTATGGCTGCGGTTCGAATATCCGCCGGAAGGAGTCCCGTCTGGTAGCATTCGTTGTAGAGACCCAAAAGATGAGGGGCTATTTTTGCGGACATGGGTTTAAAAAGTTCAATTGGGAGTCCGTTTGGGCCCATTGCTTTACCAGAGCGCACCCCCTTTATGGCCTTCTGGATCTCCGTCACGGTAATGTCTGCTTCCAAGGCTTCCCTATCTGGTAGGGATAGGCATGACATTCCAATTGTGGCAAGTAAATCGGCAGACAATGGGGCCTGGGAAGAATCAGGTACCCTATAGACGTCTTCAAAATAGGATGCAAACAGCTGTGCTATCTGTTGAGGATCCGTGATAGGCGCCCCATCTGGACCAGCTAGAGCTTGGACCCAACGTGTCGCCTGCTCTTTACGCTCCAACCATGCTAGGAGTTTGCCTGTACGCTCACCCTGTTCATAGATTAAATGTCTGGTAGATAAAGAGCGCATCGTGGCTTCCTCCATTAGGAGTTGTTTGTAATCTTGTCGCTTGATATTAAGATTGTGCTGTGTGTCGGGAGCAGGGGCCCGCGAGAGGATCGTCTCCAAGGCCAGTATCTCTGTTTCCAGGTCAGTCACCCTCCGGGAGCACTCAGCCCGGTGTCCCACCGTCAAGGATAACGCCCTACCCTTAATTACTGCGCCAAACGCACCCCATAGCGTCACTGCCAAGGGCACGGACCCCACGTTCTCTTCGAAAAAGTAATCAGTTTCCTTCAAGAGGGTCTCCCGAATGTGAGGAATTTTGAGCGCCCATGGCTGTACCTTGATATATCCTGGTTGCCTGGGCCGTAACCGACCAAACGTCGTCAATAGGGGCGAGTGATCGGATATCCCGCGCGCCAACCCCGAGCCTCCCGGAATTGGTGTATGTCCTGTGCATGGGTGAACAGATAGTCAATACGGGATTGACTGCCATGTACTCCCGATTGAAATGTGAAGTGAGTGTGGGCGGGGTTCAGCCACCTCCAAATGTCCACCACCCCCAAGGCATCAGCAAACTCCCGGAGCTGCGAGCCCCGCGCGGGGTCATCCCTGGGCGGGAGTCGGTCCCTGTTACCATTCATGGTTAAGTTAAAATCTCCTCCCAGTATTAGAGTCCCCATGGGTAGTTCCATTAAGAGCTTCCCAACGTCTCGCAGTGTCAATTGTTGTAGTCCTGGGGGGCGTGAGACCGAGACTATATTTAGGGTCCGCCCTTCCCACGTGCCTGTAACCGCGGAAAACCTACCTAGATTATCGGTCCATGTATGGTCTGTGATGAATGGGCAACCCCTACGCAGAAGGACCCCCACTCCCCTGGAGCCCGATGAAAATCCTGAATGTACCACCATTGTGTACCCCTTCCTGTTAAGGGCCTTGCACTTGTTCCCAACCAGGTGGGTCTCCTGCAACATTACCAAATCCAGGTCCTGCCTTTTAACATAGCGTAATACAATTCCCCGTTTGATTTTGTCCCCCAGGCCATTCACATTCCAAGTGGCGACTCTAAGTCCTGCGTCAGGTGCCATCAGATGCGTGTGAAGTAAGAAACATGGATCTAGAGGGACCCACCCAGGCAGTACCGCCACGTGCCCCCCACCAGGCCCGGCCCCGATCAGCCATATGTGTAAGGCGTCTTTCACCGCCCCTACCTACACTGAAAATTGTTGGGACATGCCAGTTACTAATACTCCAATAGGTATAGTGAACCAATGCAACAAACAAACGAACCTTAAAAACACCCCCTCCCTTCCCAACCAGGAACCCCCCACCCTACCTCCCTGCATAGCGAGCCTGAAACTGCCCACCTCCCCCAACTTGCAGAGTGCCTGTCGCCCACCCACATCAACTTCGGGATCGTGAGCAACCCCACTCCCTAACTCATTAAACTCAACCCCACCACTCCACCCCGGCCTCTAAATCCTTTGGGCCTATCATGCTATAGATTAGTCTAAGGGTACAGATCACTTTATATAGGTCCAAACATACGAGACCATATTCACACCAGTAGCAAGGCAATTTTTAATAATAATTTCAATCATTTTGGGATGGTAATTTATATTTAGGCTCTGATTCAGTGGTGGCTGCTCCCAGGCAGTAGTGGTGGGGCGGGGGTTAAAAAAAATGAAAAGATCACTTACTTGCTGGCCGGCCGCCTGGCTGGCCACTGCCTCTCCTCTGTCCTCTCCTTCTGTGAACCGGAAGCACACAGACTCCCCTAGCCAGTCATGATGCCGCTGTCACCAGCATAACAGCAGCGCAGTGACTGGTCTGAGCGCCTTGGTTCGGTGCTCAGACAGGGAGTGGGAGCCTGTGCACGTTCTCTACCCAGGCTGTACAATACAGCCGGGTGGAGAACATGCTAAGTGCTCTTGACTGTTTGGCTGCCCCAAGACGGCCGGCCAAACTGTCATGCGCACTTAAGTGCACTCACCACTCCTCCCCCTGCTTGCTGTGATGACAGTCAAGCCTTGCCCCGCCCCAAAACGTGCTTCAGCAGTGAAAAATAAAATGATAATAACATTGTGTTTTATCTTTTTATGTTTCCTTTTTTGCACTGCTGAAAAGGAGTGGGACGATGCTCCTCCATCTTAGTGGAGGCGCTGCCCCTGCCCCTGCCCTAATTACAAGTTGTTTTGTACTGGTGAGATGCGAGCTTCACACCCGTAATTACTGTTACCATGTGACAACACTCCACCAGTACTGTGCAAATATGAGTTAAACCCCAGTAATGGGGAGTACCTGCAGGGACACAGATAAACCATGCATTATTCTGCCTGGTATTTGGTATTCAGAGGGGCTTATAGCACACATTTACCACCTGCACTATGCAGGTGCAAAAAGTGCACAGGGGCTTCTCTTTGAGCTGGTTGGAGGGGGCAAGGGGAGGGTGACAAAGATCGGACAGAGTCAGTATTCAAAGCTTTGGTACTGCTGAAGCATCAATGAATTTTACTGGCTGGAATTTGTAGCTGGTGAAATGAGATTTGGTGTTCCTGCACCTGGGAAAACAGGGTGCAGAAAGACCAGGCCGCTAATGATCAGACAGAGCGCAATTCCACACAGTAATTCTGCTCCACCCGACTCAAAATCAGGGCCTTAATGGAGATTACTACTGGTCATGCAGACTTGAGTCCATTTGTTGACATCTCTAAAGTAGCCATTGAAGGTATTGACTTAGCACACCTAATTTACTACCACACGGACTATTCATCCCTACTGTTATGAGCAATAAGGCACCACCATAGGGCGTGGGAGTCATTATTTGTTTTTTCTGTCTTTCACCACCAGGTAAAACTGGGCAGAAAAAGAAACGCCATTGCACCGCCAACCACAAATAAAGCTGGCATTGTAATACCTTTCCTCCGAATGCCCCGACTTCGTCTGTCCGTCGGTGGTGGCTTTTTATTGATGGAAAGCTTACAGTCCGCACGTCTCTAAATGAAGTGGGTGAAGGAGTACCTTGTCTGCCAAACTCTAAATCAGGCCCTTAGGATTGGCAGAAGACAATAGTCAAGATCGACATTTGTCTGCGTTGTGTGGTTCTAGCTGTTGAACAGGTTGTTTATATCCTGGTTGGCTTGTAGATGGTGTGATTTTCGCCAAGCCAGATTTTGTTTGTGACCATCAAACATATATTTCTCCTGCCATAAAATGTATAATTCTTTATCACTGCCAGCAGAGTTTGGCATTTATGTCTTCCTGTGAGGCTGCATATCATCTTTGTACTTCATGTTAGGTGTTTGATATGGTGCGAATTTAGCTCTGATGAGAAATGGAGAATTTCACAGAGAATGTTTTTACTGCAGAAGAAATATCTTTAAAAGGAAGGCTTGTAGTTATTACTTCATGATGGTGGGTACTTTAAATTGAGTGACAGAAACGAAGAGGCAGGAGGTGGGTCATGTAATCTGTAAAATGCAATTGATCATACTGCAATTGTTTTGGGAATAATGCATATTTTACACATTAGACATGTTTTGCCCTGAATTACACTTTTTGGTCAAGTGCCCAGGTCAGGATTAGAATACAGGTTAGTGGATTCAAAGGTAAGCAGGTGAACTGCGCGACCAAAGAAATCCTTTGTCATTTATACATATTATTTGCTATTAAATTAGAAAGCCATTATAGAAATTGTAGCCCAATCCGCCACCTTTTCACCAGCACATTGTAAAATAATCTGCTACGCCACCTCATTTTGATTGATTTGCTGCAGTTAAAATATTACTCTCGCAGGTTCATTTCTTACTAGTCTTGGGCTACTGGATTTTTCCAAGGTAGGTTTACTGCATTGACTACTAAAAAGATCTCTATGCCACTGTGTGTGTCCATGGAGCTCAATTAGCCACCAGGGGTTGCAGCAGTTTCATTGTAGCTTTCCCCTTGGTACCACGTGCACTGCTCTTGCTACCCCTAGCACTTCAGGGGTCACGAAGGCAGTGGTAGGAGCAGATGGTCAATCGAAATATAGGAGTCCTGTTTAGCTTCAACCTAGCTCTTCAGCAGCAGATGAGATATTGTTCAATGGTCCGGACCAATCAGGTGTCAGTCCTGTCGTTTTATATGAGGTCAAAGGTTCTTCAATACCACAGCCATTTTCCTATAGTATTTTTGCAAATTGATGTCCATATCCGTGTTTTGATTCTATTGCCCTTTTGCTGTGTCCATCACCTGAAGGAAAGCTCAAAACTTAAGAACAGTAGATAGTGGTGCTAACTTTCTGATGTTTTGTGGCTTTTCTATAGTGATGTCCTACCTCTAGTGGAGATCCCAAAGAGCTACCCAGGCAGCCGGGTTAGTTATTACTACATCTGTAGTGCTTGGATGGAAGAAGTGTGTTTGCAATGGTCAGATCTAATAGTGTTGAGTTTGGTCTTGAATTTGAGATACGGAGTATGTTCTCCAGGCTTGGCGGAATGGAATGTTTGCACGGTATAACCCTCTTTGGATGTGTATCAGCGTCAGTTGCTTAGTTTACTGTTTCCATTCCTGAAATCAATAAATAGAACAGAACTTTAATGCAGTCTTTCCATATTAAGAATTTTGAGTTGCTCAAATATATCTTCTCATAATGAAAATTGAATAGGGCTGTGATCTCGGAACCTCACAGCTCCATTCCACTTGTAAGGCTACGTTGAAGGTGATTCCCATGTACCAGCTTTGGTGTCACTACAGTGGTGAAGGACTGGAGATGGAGGAAGTAGTGTACTGGAAATCACCTGCAGGAAGTGTTTCCAGTATTGGGCTTTCATTTTCAGTTGTTCTTTAATCCAGTACTTAAGTTTCAAAGGTTCAATCAGTGTGACCCAGTAGTGCAACTCTGAGAATGCACTCGTTCAGGTAATGATACTCGAGGATTGGGAGCATGGTCGAGTGACAGCCCGTCATATGGTCGCTGTTATCATCATTAATCGGTGAACATCCAAAAGTTCAGTCTTCTTTAGGTTTATTTGGCCTTTGGCCTCAACACCCCAATTTCAGGTGCACCACTCAAACCGGAGACACTCAGAGGTGGGCAAAAGAGCCATTCGTAATGTGACTCTCGGCCAAACTGTGGTGCAAAATTAGACACTGGAGCTCCGATTCACAAAGAGCCTGCGCACTTGTGGCAGAGGCTCCTCAGTCTTGGTGGGACTTGTGGTGGAATCTCCGCAATGGGAAACTGCAAAGCGGAGATCCCGCCGCGGCTGAGGAGCCTCCACCACGAGTGCGGAGATCCCGCCATGGCTGAGGAGCCTCTGCCACGAGTGCGGAGATCCTGCCATGACTGAGTTGCCTCTGCCACGAGTGCGGAGATCCCACCATGACTGAGGAGCCTCCGCCACGAGTGCGGAGATCCCGCCACGCCTGGGGAGCCTCCGCCACGAGTGCGGAGATCCCACCATGACTGAGGGGCCTCCTCCATGAGTGCGGAGATCCCGCCACGACTGAGGATCCTCTGCCACAAGTGCGGAGGCTCTTTGTGAATTGGGTCCGTGTTCATTTTGGCATTTGACGAAGCAAGAAAAATGGATGTGGGCCTGAGAAGCTGGAAGTAACCTAGGACCTTACCGCACTTATAAGGGGAACTGACTTAAACTCGCGGTCTGCCTGGGAGGCACTGAAGCAGTGATATCCATCTGAGCGGCAATGCATCATTCGTGTTTATGACATGTTTTGCTGAAGTGCAATCCTGGTGGGCCCCTTAGCTAAGTACATTTTAAACTTTGCACTCATATTGTTTTGCATTTAAAGAAAGACCGCACCCACCGTTTGGGATCTGCTGTGGCACTGTACCAGAAATTGTGCGTTACCAAACCAGTTTATGTTTTTTACAGGGAATAAACGCAAGTTTATTGGTATAACCTTATCTCTCATGAGTGCAATGTATTCCATGGTTGTTTTCTTCCTTTCTCCTGCAGGATGTTTCTGGACTGAGAGACTACTTAGCACTGATATACCATAGCCAGGCTCACTCCTTAAATAATCTGGATAAATGCATGCAAAGCAATAAAGAACAGCAAATGACACAAATATGAGCAGAGAAAAGTTTGTTGTAGTTTATTAGGCAATGGAATGGGTTCACTTATGGACGATCTAAGGGAAGCCAGTGATGATAAGACCTATGATGGATCTCACGCTGATTAGCCTACAAGAACCAGGACTGCACTGCATTTGCTGCTGAACCTTTCAGGTTCATCCCATATTTGGACCCCATAGCTCAGGAAACTGAACTCATACGCATACTCATGTTACCTGGGAAGACCCTAGTTACTCTGGCTTACAACTGCCCATTGGATTAATTGGCGCTGTCACTTTCATTCTGGAGCCTTGCTGAGAGGACTGATAGGGTACTGGCATGAAGCGAACCTTTTAGTTATTTCCTGTGGTTGCTTTCTAAACCAGAGTCCCTTGACTCGCCCTGTATTTCCCCCTGTAATATTGTTATGTTAAGTTATGCAGATTTGTAGAGAGCACCATCACTCGGAAGGGCATCCTAGTGATCAACAGGTGAGAGTCTAGACAACCCTAAGGCTACGCTACTACGGCCTAAGGCCTAAGTACTACTCAAAAAGCCAGATCTTATACTTTTTGCGGAATTCAAGGAGGAGGCTTACATGTGTGGTGGAAGGTCGCTCTACGCTTTAGGAATGACGTAGGAGCAGTCTTGACCACAAGATCTGGTTTTCTGTATGCATGGGATGTGTGCAAGTAGGAGTCCTGATGAGCGGAGGTGTCTGGATCGTTTGTGACAGCAGATGCGATTTTTGAAGTATGTAGGGCCGGTGTTATGTAGTGTCTTGAAAGCGTGATTGAGGAGTTTGACTTGTGCTTGTGTATGCAGAGCCAGTGGAGCTCTGCTTGGTGTGGTTGAATGTGTGTGCGGCGCGGTTGCTTGAGAGGGATTTGTGCACAAAGTTCTTCATGGTCTGCAACCTTCTGGTGATTTTCGTTGGTCCCAGCAATGCAGAACAATGGAACAAAAACAGTTGCAGAATATCCATAAATAGAGACCTATTACCAGTCGCGGCTGGTGCAGGTAAGAGAGGCGGGGTGGGGATGGGGCGGGGGATGGTGAAGTTGACAGACGACAAGGGAAAATAAAATGAAAATTAAAAAAAAAGAAAACTTCGCCAACTTGGCGATGCGGCAAGGGCAAGGTAAGTGGTTTTCTTTTTAAATTTTTTTTATTTTCCCTCATTGTCGTCTTCACACCCCCATCCCCGCCTTACCGCTCTTACCTGCACCAGCCGCGACTGCCCATTACAACCCTGGCAGTGACCCAGTTGATGTGGTTGGGTAGTCTATTACAACGGATAGCAGGATCATACCTGCCAACTCACACGGTGCCACCGTGTGTGACATGATTTATGCTCCCTTCACACGGTCACACTGTGAGGAGCCAAAATCATACTGTGACAAGAAAAATGAGCTGTAAAACACTGTAAACAGTGGAGTTTCAGCTCATTTTTGGAGGCTGTATGCAGGTGTGAAAACACCCTTGGACATTGGCGACAGACTTAATGACTTTTATTTTTCTGGGAGAGGCGCAGGGGTGGGGGGACAGGTGGGGGGGAGTTGGTGAGGGGCAAAGTGCCTCTTAGGGGGTGGGGCCTCATGCAGAGGCCCTGCCCCCTTCAAGGCCCCGCTCTTTCCCCACAGAGTGGCATTAATTTGTAAGTTGGCAGGTATGCAGGACTACCCCGGCCCTTAGGTGATGGGGGAGGGGTTTGAGTATTGTCAGGGGAATGAAGTTCTAAGGTGTGCCCTCCGAAATGTTGCACGGTGTGCCACGCAAACAGCCGCAGTTTCGTCTTAGAATCCTGCATGTTTAGCTCTTGATCATACCATAAATTCGTTCCTGGTAAGCCACTTATAGATACTGTAGTGCTTTTTTTAAACTGTGCTCCTGGGCTTGCAAAGAGACCACACCCCTCAACTGAAACCGAACACCAACACAGGAACTACCAGTAAACCTCTTTTAAATACCTGACAGTAAATACGAACATGTTTTTAGAGAAATGCAGATGATCCGGCCTTAAAATGTTTTGGTAGTGAGTCATATATAGGTTTGCACTCAAATAGACATCTAAGGTGGAAATCCAACATGGCTCTGGAGCAAACTCAAACCATGTTGATTTTTATGCCGCAAGGTAGGATGTATATTATTTTAATGTATTTTTATATACTTGCATAAGTGCAAAGGATGAGATTAGACTTCGGGCTTGCAGGCTCAAAATACAGTAAAGTAGACACTTCACAACTAGTCTTTCTAAATTATGTTCGTTTTTTTCTCTTATGTCTCCGAGGTGGAACAGCAAGCCGACCCTACACACCAAAGATGTGTTTGTGACGCACCTCCACAACAAAAAGAAGTCCGAAGTTCTGAGCCAAATGACTCAGATAGTGTGCACTTCCACTGCCCCTGCTGCTCCCAAGGGGCAGTCTCCAAGACCAATGTTACATTTTGTAACCAATGTGGAGTGCCCCACAAACAATCAAGCAAAGAATCTCAGTCCATCCATTGTAGTTATCAAGTGAAAACTTTATTCTTCTTTTTTCGTTAAAGAACAACAGCCAGACAGCCGACGCTTTTCGTCCAGGTATATGGACTTCATCAGGGCTGTAAAGTGTATATAAAAAATAAAGTGTATAATACAACATAAAACACTACAGATGGACAAAGAACAAACTAACATGCACAATGTAATACACAGGACATTTAAAAACTGTTTGCATCTATGAATGTGTCCAAATTTAAATGCTAACATTCAAAGAGCAATGGTGGATTAAAACATTAAACAACATGATGTAATACAAAATAGATTTAAAAGCACGAACATACACAAATAATGTAAATAGCAAAATCAGTTAAGACAGGTTTGGATTGTTTAGGCAATATTCAGAATACAATAAGACCAATTAGAATTGCCCAAATTAATGAATGCAGTGAGTAAATCAAGCACACAGCAAGTACACAGTAAAGATTAGAAACACCGAACCAAGGGGCCCATTACGATGGCGGGCGGAAGCACTACCGCCGTGCTGGCGGATGCAAAAACCCAGTTACCGCCGGCACGCAGCAGTCCACACGCCCGCCCAATTACGATGCGAAAAGCAGGCCAAACACCGCCGGCAAGCCAGCAACACCGTCCGCCATCAAAGTGCGCCCGCACACGTAGCGGCGCAGCACAACTGACACACACCGTCCGACGAAACACGTCCCGCCCGGCGCATAAATTACGATGCCGCAAACAAACGGCTCCCACGGCAAAGAGACACCGCACGTGAAAGAGAGGCGGAAACACGGACGCAGAGCACGGACAACGAAGAAGCGGCACCCCGGGCATGAATCCAGCACTGCAGGCCCTTCCCATGCTTCTGCTGATGCACCACCAAGGACGCAACGTACCGCGGAGACGCAGGTAGGCACACACACAACAAGTGCACGCAAACAGCGCACACAGTGCAAGGGCGGAAAAAGCGGACAACCCCCACCAGCGCGTGCACACTACACATCCACCATCGCATCCACATATGACACACAGGCCAAATCCTAACATCGCGGAACACATGTGTACACACCACCTGGGACTAGGAACCAACCACCCCGTCACGGCCCCAAAGCGCCGATGACGCCGCCACACATGCGCACAACGCAGAGGCCAACCGCAGCGCCATGCATGCGTCGCACACAGACACAGGGACACAACCAAGCAGCACACACACCAGCCCCACCCCGAACGCACATGACACGTGACAGGCCTGCCACAGACATGTCCCCAACGCCCAATTCACGGACAACACCCAACGCCACACAACCGACGCACACATGTCAGTGAAGTCACGCAACAGCAGGACACACCCCAGTGTAACAAACATGGCGAAGCACACAGCGGCGGCAACACCAACTAGGAGAAGCAGGGCTCCTTCGGGAAGAGGAACGCCAGTACCACACTGAAAAACCCATACCACCCTGCACATATGAACAAGACACATGAAACGGAACACCAAAGAGCCCGGTGACCGACAACAGGTGGCCCAAGAATTACATCCACACACAAGGCCCAACGCAGAGCGGAAAGGCAGCCTGCCGCCCACACAAGGGAGAGCAGACAGCACTGAATGACCTTCCATTCCAACACCGAAACCACAGCCCTACGACAGAAGCCGGTGAATACAGCCATTGTCCAAGAATAGACCAACACAGGCATGCCGAGGAGACCGACCACACGGCAGATAGCGCATATCACAGAAGCACACAACGGACGGGGAAGAAAGAAGAAAACACTCCCCATGTCGGCCACATGCAAGTTAATTGGAAGGAGTCACACAGCACTGACCTTCAACTGTCTGAGAAGCATGTGGGAAGAGGGCCCGTGTCCTCCAAACAAGCCAACAGAACACAAGTCCTGTCTCCCTACGACTACACAGAGCTCACAGCAACCTCGGAGCGTGCACATTGCAGACTGCACACACAGCCGGAGCACGCCACCACAACGCACCGCTGCGAAATGGCAACCGCAACACACCTACCCAACTACGCCGAAGAGCTCAAGCTGTACCAAACCAGCACGATACATACATTGGGATGCGATCTCCTGTCCCTGCTGAACGTAAGTTACCGACTGACTTACCGCATCACATTGTTCAGCTGCGTCATGCCCGTCTTCTACTGTCGGAGGTGTCCCTACCAGCATCCCGTCGAGATATGCCTCTCCAACCCGGCATGTCTGAAGGCGGACCTGCTACCACTACTCCTCCTCTGGACGCACACGACAGGGCCTGCTCTGCCTATGGGGGCATGGCGTATGTGGCCAACATCGCACGCGCACTGAAATGGAACCACTGTGCCTCCACACGACGGATCATCGAGAACAGCTACATCGAATGTCACCCAGCATGCCCCATCATGGTCCTCCAAGGGACAACCTACGAACAACACCTTGACAGCCACCATCCGCTTCATTGGCTGGCAAACATGTACACCACCAATGACATGGAAGCCCTGCTGGACGGCATCGCATACCTGACAACCTGTAAATACGTCGGACCACAACGCAGGTTCCCCGAGTGACCTATGAAGTCCAACCCCGCACCCATGCTCAGCTTCCGCACGGACTGGCCAGTCACCACCACAACAGCCATACCAAACGACCGGCAACTGTAACCACACCATCAACGACATCGCCATGACATCGGATATGACCGGGACATGCACACTGTTCCCCATCACATCCAGGAACACCGCATGCATCGTGGGAGGCAGTGGCATGGGCTCTGTGCATCGCACCCACATGGACGGAACTGCACGAACAACCAGGACACGACATGGATCCAGCGCACATGGACACACACACCGCTCAGTGGACATGAATAGGTCGCCTGAGTCTGTGGGTGCTGCACCCTCCCACCCCCGCCCGGGAATCCCATACCAGGACCTTTGCATGGACGACAAGTGCATACAACAACAACACGACCCCAGTGACTGTGACATGTCCAGTAACCACCACAGTGCAACAACAAGTGGCACGCCGCTGCATGCACGCAAGCACATGCCCTGATGTCATCTCACATGCACGCGTGCATGAGGAACAACCGCAGCAAACCTGTCACATGGAACTGAGATGGACTGTGCCCATGATGCCGAGCGGTCTGGTAGGCTACATGTATACCGTCTGTGTCAAAGTCCGCAGCTCCGCAGCTATACGTAAATGTACATTAGCACAGCCTTGGCCAAGCAGATGTAACCCCACACCCTATCCCATTTGTAATCATGCTCAGTATATCCTCAATATGTATTCCGCTGCCAGTAGTGTCCACTATACTGCATCACAGAGGACAGAAGACTCAATATAATGTTTGAAACCAGAACTGTCTCCGCTGACTCATTTCACAAGTACGAATGAGAGAGGATGAGAGTATGTGAAGTACACGGCAGTCGTGACATGACCATGTAGTCCACTGGTATTGGATGTCAACGCAAATGAGTAGCACTACTGTGGAAGACACACATGTGTCGTGGTGAAGTCGTATGGACGCAGTGCTCAGGTGGGTGGGTGCGACGGGTAGATGCGC
The DNA here is from genome assembly GCA_963921515.1 of Calotriton arnoldi. NCBI lineage: Eukaryota > Metazoa > Chordata > Amphibia > Caudata > Salamandridae > Calotriton > Calotriton arnoldi. The sequence continues at coordinate 2,031 of CAWUFW010004797.1, read as the reverse complement.
ACATGCCAAGTTGGAGCACGCCGTGTTGGGAGGGCTCATGAACAGTACACCACCGCTTCCCTGGGCATTGTGAGAGGACACCTGTCGGGGGAGTGAACACGTGTGTGCACAGCAGCCGGGCACACGTACAAAGCGGTACCAGGCGCACCTCAGCCCACCCTCTGTGGACGAGCTGGATCCTGTTGTGCGCCCGCCATGCCCCTTGACAAGGCACACACAGCCCCAGTCGACCAGGTGTAACCCCAACATAGTCAATCCGCACAGGCGATACAGGGCACGGGATGGCAGTGGAGCATGGTGTGTGAGAGGTCTCCTCGCGCTCCTCCTGGTCATATCACGCAGGCAATAGAACCTCAACGTCCAGCATGGCAAAAAGTCAAATGGAAGTGTAGGGGACGCACCACAGCACGAGCAGCACTGACGTCACGGGAGGTGGCTCGCACCATCCCATCCATTGCCCATCATACCAACCACGCCACATGCCATTGCGACTAAGTGCAAGCGCGTGCGCCACCACCCCTGAGCCCTCCCCAGAGAGGCCAAAGAGTGAATGTGTGGGCCATCAGCCACAGACGGACGCGGCATGGCCGCAAGGGCAGCCACAGCCACTGGGTGTCGCAGGTGGCGGATCCGGAAGGCGAAGACTGTGATGCATAGTCCATGCAGGCCGGGTCTCCATTTGGGGCACCACGCAGGTGGACGGCGTCCCGCCACACATCATACCCTGAGACAGCCCACTCGTGCAACTGGACCCACACATACACTCCTTGCCCTCTCTGGTGCAAGCTTGGGGCTGCCTGTGCAAGCGCTAGCCTCGCAGGTGAGCATGCATATTGGGGGGCGAGGGGAGGACATGAGGGCTGGGGCGAAGATGACTGTATCACTGTCAGTTAGTACAAGGGATGACCCAGATGTGGAAAGGAAGAGACGTGTCCCGTGTGTACTGCAACTAGTCGCCAATCCAACTACCCCCCATGTCCGGAATGTGAGCCCGCACCTAGGCCCGCCCATCCGCCACATCGAACATACCACCAGCACGACAACCTTCCCATTCGAAACACTGACTGGGGGTGGCGACCAGTGAACAATCATGTGTAGCCTACCCACGCGTACATGTGGGCCCTCCATGATCCATGTCACCTGCGGCAAAGACATGACATGCGCAATGAGGGAAGTGAGGAGAGCTGTCCGCCCCACGCGCAGAAGGTGCATCAGCTCCACAGACCCAGCAGCGAGTCCAGCAGGGGTCACATGTGCAGGGGCAGCTGTGCCTGGTGTGAAGGCACATGCATATAGACAGCACATCGACCAATGTGTAGTCTGCCCACATCCACAGTCCATCATCATGCGGACATAGGAATTGAACACAGGGCAACACATCTTAGCTGGTGCACCCACCGTGACCAACAATGCGCAATCATCGACGTACCCGCCCTGTGCATGGCCCCCCACCCAACGGAGGCACATCCAGTGCCACCATCCCACACACACAAGCCTTCCACGGAACATGCTGTGTCCAATGGTCAGTACAGAGTCAGCGCCCATCTGGTGGATCCTGAACAGGAGACACATGCACACACATGCCAGCTCCCACTATGTACGACTGCCACCTGGCACGTGCAATGTAACCTCTCACCTGTGACGTGTGACTGCAAGCACACAGCCGTCTTGGCATGGGGCTGTCAATGTGGACACCAGTCAATGTTTCGGGAGCTGTGATCCGTACAGTGCTGTACATAGGGTGCAGTGCTGACACCTACTACTGTCTCATATCCCCTCGTGCCACAGGTCCCACTTGTATTGGCCGCTCAGCCCGTGCCCACATCGTCGTCGTCGTGTGCCATACTCATCCAGCCTCGGAAGCAGTACCATGCTCAGCAGACACTCATGTTGCCGTGGCGTTGCCGCTTGACGAATATGCAGTCAGTCCCCATCAGCACGCCCGCAAGTCATTGGGGCCTAGATCCCCATGTGCATGCACATGGCAGTGGTATGTCTCACTTGCCATTGCCATTGTTGGGAGACCTGTGT